>JAKVQF020000952.1:0-125367 GCA_023091115.2 Trypanosomatidae sp. Fi-14 | reverse complement strand
TGTACATGGCCGTGCGTGCATGTGTGCATGTGTTTTCTCTTGTCTGCCTACGCATGCGCGTGCTGCTCCTTGTCTTGCGTTGTTGTTGTAGCATTGTGTGTGTGTGTGTGTGCACTCGCACAAGACACCAACATCGACGCGACATACATATATATATATATATATATATATGTATGCATTTATGTACACAGTCTTTGACTGACACGTGTATGCGTGGGTGATACTGTGTGTGTGTGTGTGTATGCGCTTCTCGCCCGTTGCATCGGCGCATGCTAAAGTTGCGCCGACATACCTTATGGTGACTGCTGCTATTAGGCAACATTGCGAGACGCGACAACTGCTGCATTGCCGATTGCACGCTTGCATTGCCACACAACGTCACCTATCGTCGACGGCACTGTTGCGCGACGATCGTGAGACGATTGCAGCATACCACGATGCATTACTAGACGAGCGTGTGTGGCAGTTGGCCAGTCCGTCGCAGTCACTGTCTGTACTTGGTGTGCTACTTGGCTCTGGTGTACTCGTCAGCGGCGTCGAGAAGATGGTGACGCATACGGTCGACGGCGTGCAAGCGTGTATGACACGCAGCGAGCAATCGCTTGTGCAGAAGCTATCGTCGACAATGTCTTCGGTATGGACGCGATTGTCACTGGACGCTACTTGCCGCGATTTTGGCGACGAGAGGATGCATGGCGGTGATGCAAGGTCACGCAGAGAGGAAAGTGCCACATTGCCACTTGTACATGTGCACGAGCAGACGGTCATGCGTTGGCATGCTGCGGCAGCGCAGTCGCCTTTGTTCTCACTCACTGACGAGGACGTGATGTTGTGTGACGACTTTGTGCGCACCCTTCGCTTTCCGTACACACTTGTTCTCTTTGAGCTGCTCATGACGCAGCACCGTCGCGTCTCTGCGCCGCACTGCAGATGTGCGGTGCGTGTAGCGCTGCTCACACGCCTTGATGCGCAAGTGCGTGAACAACACAATACTTGGTGCAGGGCTGTGCTATGGTTGCTGGAGGTGTTGTCTGACGGTCGTTGCCGTTGCACAGACGCGGCAGAGCGCCGTGCTTGCTGTCGTTTGTTTGCGAGCTGTGTGCGTCACGTGCACAAGTCGCTGCTGTTGTTGTCTCACGAGCAGCGCGGGCAAATTTACGTGCACCTTGCGCGGTGCACAGTGTACGAGCGGCCGTTTGTTGTGTTAGCCGAGCTACGCCATCTGCTGCTGTGCAGCTCTGTTGCGGACATGCTTTCGTGCTCGACCATAACATTGCAACGACTACTACTGCACGGTGGTTTTGCACACGAGCACGTTGCATGGTCAGTGTCCTTGTGCATGGCGTTGCTGACGCATGAGCGTGTTTGTATGATGAATGTACATGAGACGGTGCTACAACTTGTGGTGCTTGCGCATATGCACATGCATACACCGGCCGAGCTGCTCGCCGCCGCCGCCTCGCACACGTCGCTGCAACACGCGCACGAGCGCTTGTTTGCTGCGTTGTTCGTGCACGTTGACGAAATGACCATGCACCACGTGCTCACATCCCTCGAGAGCGCCGAGGCCGTGCAGCAGTCGCCGCTTGCAATGTCAGTGCCCAGCGTCCTCACCGAGAAGCTGCGGCGACGCATGCGCGCAACATTGTTACATGGCGCGCCGCGGTGTGTCCCGTCGCACACGTCGAGCGGCAGCGTCGATGGCGGCAACGGTGACGTGAGCAGTGCCGATACTGTGTTGCATGTGGTGCTTCGCTTTTACGCATTGTTGCGTCGCGGCACACTGTTGCCGTGCTTTGGTGACGATGATGTGTTTGTGCAACGCACCCTGCGTCGCCTGCAACACCATGAGCAAACCGAACACAAGCAAACACTGCTGCGGTCAACGCATGAACGCGAGTAGGCGCTCTGGCTTGTGTGTGTCGAACATGCGGACCACCTCGGCTGTGACTTTTTGTGCGCGCATGTGTGTGTGTGTGTGTGTGTGTGTGTGTGTGTGGACGTAGGCAGCGATGCTGTCCTTGATTGTGCATCGTTGCTGCGCAAGTAGTCGTCTAGTTGTGTGCCGCGATAGTTTGCGCAGGCCGAGAATGTGCGCGTGTCACGACGATGTGTCGCGTGGGCGTGTGTTGTTCGTCGCGCATTGGGTGTGTGTGCTGTGCGTCTGTCTTGGCGTAGGCATTACCGCCGTAGAGGGTGTTGCACTGCCGTTCAGTGCGAGCGTTGTGCTGGTTAACGCGACGGAGGGTCGCGCGGGCTACAATGTCACGTCTAGTTTTGCAGCATCCGTGGAGTTGGCGTTCAACGAGGCAACGTCATGGCCAACGCCGCCGAAGACAATGACGCACAACTTTGCGCCAGACGTTGTCGTGACATTTGCCGCTTGGGTGAGTGGCACGACGGCCGACGCCGATGCTGCACAGCAGCAGTTGCGGGCGTACTTTGACACGTGGCGTACGCGCGGAAACGTCAATGTGAGCGCGCGATTGACGCAACTGGCGCTGCAGGCGATTGGCCGGCAGCCTGCGCTGGTGACACCGACAGCGGTGTGCTCCTTTTACACGGACACGATCACACCACTTGCGCCGACGGCGTGTCTGCGTAACTTGACGGTGTCAATCTTCACGCCCCTCGTCACCGATGGCGCCGTGCTGCGTGAGCTGTTGTGCGTCATACTGCCAACGACGTGCGATTTTGTGGTGCTTGAGTCGGTCACTCGGACAAGTGTGCACTCACCCATCAGCGGACAGATTACGCCGCACACACGCCTTGACTACCGCGTTTACGCGCGTGATCGCAACATGGCGCTCGTGACGCTGCTGCAGTATGTTCAGTACGCCTCGGCGCTGTCAGCGCAGCAGATTACATACATTCTAGTGAATGGTGCACAAGTGTACTATCGTGGCAACTACACACAAGTGACGGTGGAGGGCAGTATTGCTGATTGCATCTCACACTACTGGTATCTCATCTTCCTCATCTTTGTTGTGCTCATCTTGATGGTACTGTCACAGCGGTGCTACTACGTTGGCCGTGCGTCGGGCCGGCGCAGCGCGCGCAAGATGGAGCAGGAGATACGCGCCGGACAGCACATGGCGACGATGCTGCAAAGCAGCTACGGTGCGTACGCACCACCGCTGCCACTGCCGCCTGGTGGCACGTTTGCATACAACTATGTGCCTCCTGCCTATGAGCAGTCTGCTCTAGGGCAGGGCAGCACAGCCATGTACCAGCCGCCCGGTTCATGGGTGCCAGCGCGCGAGTAGAGTGCACACGTGAAGCGCAGCAGTGCGTACGTGCGTATGCTGTCGTCTGTGCCGAGTTGTGTGCGCACGCCGTGGAAGTGTCATTGTGATGTGTACATGCGTAGATGCTTGCGTATGTGTACGTGTGAATGTGTATACAGACGTGTGGGTAAGTATGTGCGTGCATTGCAGACAGCGTGCCAGGCACTTTGTTTGTGTAGTGGACGCAACAGTAGTAAGTGCACATTAGCCACATCTGCGCCGTGCCCATGCGCGCGTTTCGTGTGCTGCTGTGCGGCGCATTAGAGCACAGCGCTGGTGGCGTTGTCGTCTCCAAAGACTATCTGAAGAATGCAGAGGCGCGCGCGAGTGCGGCGGAGGCACGTGTGGAGCGCGAGTTCGCCAAGTACCCGCTGCGCTACCAGATCCTTCACTGCCCACCTGGTTTGCCGCTGGCCATCACTAAGCTGAGGTACTTGCTTGCGTGCCGGCGCACACACCCCGACGCCGGCGGCGACGCGGAGGCTTTTCTGCGCGTCAATCTGGCGTACCAAGATGTCATGAAGGACTATGGTGTCGAGACGGTTGACAATGTTCTTGTCAACTTTGGCAATGCACAGGCAGACGTCAGCGAGGCGCGCAATTACCTTGATGCGCGTGCGCGCGTCACGTCGTACATTCCTGTCGCGACCCTTGACGAGCACATTGCCCGCATCGAGGCGGTGAAGGCGCGCCTAGGCGAGCACCTCGCACAACGCCTTTCTGCCAATGACGATGAGGCTGTGTGGTTGCTTGAGGACATTGAGGAGATGATGGAAGAGACGGGCCTGAAGACGGTGCGTCTGCAAGCTATCGAGGATGGCAAGGTGACATTGCTGCCACAAGGGCAGCTGACCGATGGCACGGAGCGGCCGTTGTTTTTGTCCGATGCGGCGATGTCTCCAGCGTCTGCTTCACAAGCTGCGGAGCACGACACGACCGACGTGCCACTTGCGGCGTCGACGGCGTCGTGCGCGTGTGACGCGGCAAGCGACGCTGCTCGCATGGCCGCCCACGCGCCGCGCGGCGATGGCGAGGACGACGTACACGTTGCAAATAACGAGGACGACAACGCGCAGTCCACCACGGGCATCGGTAGTGATGTGCAACACGACGTGCCAGCAACACGCGCGACGCCACATGAGGTGGTGCAGGTACACCGCGACGACATTGACACCCTCAACGCCAAGCACACGATTCACGATCGCTGCGACGTCGCTGGCCTCGCCGCGCGCACAGCCACTGAGATCATGCACAACACGGCCGAGAAGCAGCAGCTGCGCATGAACGTACATGTCTTGTTGGTGCTTGCGACGTCGCTTCTGATGACAGCGTTTGTCTACTTTGACGGCCTCGCACGCGTCCGCACGCAGAAGACGGTGCGGCCGCAGGTGGCACAGCACCTGCAGACGGACACGATGCTGCCATGGTGGGGCAACGACGTCGAGTATGAGCGGCAAGTGAAGCGCATCTTTGTAGAGGAGTGGCGTCATGCACGGGCGAGTGCGCGGCGAGCACAAATGCGCCAGGAAGGCATTGCACGCGAGTCACTCGATGATGAGGTGAAGAAGGCGATGGATCTGCGTGTGTTTACCGTGACGGCAGAGAAGCTGCATGCGATGCATGAACGTGCCGTCGCGCAGCACGCGGCGCAGTTGCGCGGCGCTGCATGACAAACTGCACTAGTGCAAACCAACATGCACACACGCTTGCAGCTGCAAAGTGGCGGGGCAGTTGTATTGTGTACATGTGACGTGAGGAGCGACGCGACACACACATGCACGCATACATACATACATACATACATACATACATACATACATACACGTAAACATATGTACGTTTATTTCTGTAGATTTGCCTTCGTATATGACGTGTCGCAAGTGTGCGAATGCATCTTGTGTGTGTGTGTGTGTGTGTGTGTGTGGCTCTCGTGCATGCGTGTATCGTTAGCTGTAGTATGTGTTTGTTTATGTATATGAATATACACTTACACACGAACACACGCACTTGCGCTTATGCTTCCTTGCATGTGTATGTGTGCGTGTATGTGTGCGTTTAGGCAAGCGCCTCATCTGAGCACGCTGCACGCGCAAGCATGCTGACACTCATCGGCCGCGATGTGCACCGCGTCAGTGTTGACGAGAGCAACATCACACTCGAGGTAGTGGCGACGTTGCCGAGCGAGGTGCAGTGTGCGGCGTGCGTGGCGCCAGATGTGCTGTACTTTGTACCATGCACCGACTTGTGTCAGCTGATGGTGTGGCGGTACAAGGACATGACAAGTTCACCTACGTGTGTTGCGCAGTGGCCACACGCCGCACGCAACATCATGTACCATCGCCATAAGTTGTACGGAGTTGCACGCGATGAGGCGCGACTGATGATCTACGACCCGCTGTGCGGTGTCACTGAAGCTCACACGACACTGTGGTGTGCCTGTGCCATGGCCTCGGCCGGCGACGGTGTCGCGCTTCAAGACGCCGAGGGTCACGTGTGTGTGTATGACGTGAACACGTGCACTGCGCGTGTGGTGACATGCGGCGACGCGTCCTTGCCCTCGTTGTGTTTACTTGGCAGCTACAAGCAGTATGCGGTGGTGCGCGACGGCGACGACGAGCGTGGCGACGTGCGTGATGGCAGTGACACGGCCACGCGGCTATCTTTGCCAGCGCAACGGCCACCACCGCACGCAGCCTCGACCGCATCGTCGCTTTACCTGGTGAACGAGTTAGGTGTAGCTGTACCACTGCGTGACACGACACTGCCGCACTACCCGTTTGTGCTGCTCGACGACGTAGTGGCCGTGTATGTTGACAAGTACGCGGGTGCCCTCGCCACGACACGAAGGCAGCATAGTTGCCAGTTGCGGGCAACTGAGCTGGCTTCGTTGTTGCTGTGCGCCGTGGTGAGCCAGTCGGGGGACGAGGCGTGCACCTTGTGCTTGTGTGATGTCGAACCAGGAGACAGCCTCACACTTGACTGCGGTCATCGTTTTCACACGGCGTGCACGGAGGAGTGGGTGCGTACATGGGATGCGTTTCGCGAGCGTGGTGGCCACATTACCTTCACGCGTGCTCGTTGTCCCGGTGGCTGCAGACGTTTGGTGCGTCACCCATGCATCGCGGCGTCGCGCGACATACAGGCGCTGCACGCCGCCGTCATGGCCGTCACCGCAACCGCGCTTACAGCGGCCGAGCCGACGCGGACGGCGGACGATGTGCTGACATATGTGTGTCATACGTGTGGCCGGCCGTTCTGGGGCGGCGACCGCGTGTGCACGCGCATGCTGACGAGCGAACCGGTAAATGCGCCATCCTCGTTGCTGTGTGAGGACTGCGCACGTGACTTTGTGTGTGCACAGCACGGCAGGCAGTTTGTCGTGTACAAGTGTCGCTACTGCTGCAACCCAGCAACACAGCGCTCCTTTGCCACGCGCTACTTGTGCGAGCGCTGCAATGCGCGCTGGAGCGGGGCGGCCGAGCCGACGCTGCTGCCGTGCCCTGGTGCGGAGCAGTGTCCACTGCATGGCCGGCACGACAACGACGGTGACACACATGTCATCGGCTGCCTCGTGTGCCTGCCACGCGACGCGCTTGCGCTTGACAAGGTTGCACTGCCACCGCCATCATCGCCTGCGCCTGGCGGTATGGACACAAGCACGTGACGACGAGGCGACGTCCACACAATGTGACGCCGGTCCGCGATCTAGGTTGCACAAGGTGGTGCTGTGTGTGTGTGTGTGTGTGTGTGTGAGAGCAAGAATAGACAAGTGCCATGATGACGCGCGCATTGCGAGTGCGTTTGCAGATGTGTACGCGGTTGTTTATTATAGTAGCATACCTGTGTGTGTGTGTGTGTGTGTGTGCGTAGTGATGGCTTACGTGTACTGCACAAGACACGCCAAGTAACGCTTGTAGCGTAGTGTCGACGAGGTAGACGTGTGCACTGACACACACATACACACACATACACACACATATATACATACATACTTAGTGTGGCACACATATAGGCATTAACGGACGTCGCACGCGTGTCTGTTGCGTGACACCACAACGATCATGTCGGGGCGTGTGTATCGTTTTGTGTTTGGCAAGGAGCAGCCACAGTGGCTGTGGGACATGGCCCTTGAGCTGCGCATTCCTGCTTTCGTGTTTGCCTGGTGTGTGTACGTTAACACGCGGTGCTACTATGACGCGCTAGGAGCCTACCAGGCCAACGCACGCTGGGGCATCACGATGGGGAAGCTGCTTGAGATACAAAAGCTCAACTATCGCTACATTAGTGTGCCGCGCTACTCGGTGAAGTACGAGTATGAGGTAGACGGGCAGCGCTACGTGTCAATGCGGGCGACGACAGGGTCGCCGTACCGCGACTGGATGGCACGCTGGTACACGGACACGATCACCGAGGCTGAGTATCTGCAGGCCATACCTGTCCTGCGGGCTGGCGAGAGCTGCCTGGTGTACTATGACAAGCGCAATCCAGGCAAACACGCCGCACTAGCACACGACGCCAACTCATTTGAGATCTCCATCTTGTGCTTCTTGGCAGTCTTTCCACTGCTCATGGGCTACAGCCTCAAGGTGGACTTGTGCCGCCTGTACCGTGCCTACGCACCGGCGCGGCGCATGCGCATTGGCTTTCCGGCGTACAATCGACCACCTCCACCACCACCACCGCCACCACCGCCGCGCCATGTAAGCAGCACGCCGTCGTGACGCACACGTGTACAAGATGTGTGTATGTGTGTGTGTGTGTGTGTTTATACCTATGTATGTGTAGGCGTGACCTAACGAGAACGGGCGTCCTTTCTGTAGTGATGATGATTGTGCGTCACGGCGCACGCCCTCGCCGCTGCGTGTGTGTGTGTGCGTATGCCTGCACAGTAACCACTTGTTGTTGCTGTTGTTGTTGTAATGACAAGTCAACGTCGTCATTGTCGCAAAAAGTGCGTCATGTCGGGCGAGTCCGTCTTTGAGCTTGTGCGTGCAGGTGGTGGGGGTGTGGGGGACGGCACTACCAACACCGCCGCCGCGGCCTCTGCTGACGCCGCGACGATGTTGCAGCGCAGCGGCAACTACACTCCGCATTTGCGTGATGTTGCACCTCCGCCTACTGCGTCGACATTTGGCATCCATGGCACGAGCGCCATTGTCGCAAATGTCGCTGGCGAGTGCACCGAGGCGTCTGCGCACCCCGCGAAGAAGGCGACGGGGACGTTTGGCCGCGAAGTGGGCGCACGCGTTGACCCGGCCACGTTTCTGAAGAAAAACCAAGGCACACTTACGGCGAGCCGTGGCGCCGCCCTCGTCGACGGCACTCGGTTCAAGAAGAGTGAGCGCGACCGCGCCCGGCGCAAGTGTGACGTGCCGTCACGTGACGACAAGCCCGTCATGGGACTGTGCAGCGATAAGAACTATGTCGTGTGCAACGCCGTAGAGGCGGCACTGGCGCTGCCACCGACCAGTGCGCCCACCGTCGAGCCACGTGCGACCGACCGCGCTGACTTTGCGCAAGTGCCACGCTACTTGCAAGACATCAAGGCGGAGATGCAGCGTCACCGCGCGCTTGTCACGACACACGATGCCAGCGTGCGCAGTGCACAAGAGCGGTGGTCGCAGATGACGGCTGATGAACTGTATGAATTACGTGCTGGTCTGCAGCGTCGCTGGGATGCGCTGAACAGTGAGTATCAGACAAAGGGTGTGAGTAAGCTGCAGACACCGCTACAAAAGGTGCGCTATGAGGCTCTCGAGCGTGACTTGTGCGCCATCGAAGTAGCCCAGCAGAAGCTCGCCCGCGCGCACGTTTTCGTGTACGACGACCAAAAGTAGCCGTGCAACGCATACGTGTGTGTATGTGTGTATTGTGTATTGTGTATGTGTATGTGTGTGAGTAAATGTATACTAGTACAACGCAGCGACAATGGCACGCGCGTGCCTCGCCCACTGAGCTGGCTGTGTGTATATATATGTATGTGCGTGTGTACGCGTGTGTGTGTATGGCAGTGGCGATGAGGGTCGTCAATGTATGTACATGTGTCTTTGTGCACACGTTACGTCACACGGACGCGCACACACACACGCGCGCGCGCGTGCGGCCCTTGTGTCCGTTTACTTGCACGTGTTTGCTTATGTATTCGCTTGTTTGTTTGTGTTTGTGTGTGTGTGTGTACATACATGTGACGTGTTACGCGTCGTTTGTGTAGTGCACATACCTGCTCGCGTATGTGGTTTGATGCGCGGCGTATACTCGGCGATGTCGCACCACGGCGGCCCTACAAACCGACACAAACACGCGCCGCGACAACGACGAGCGACCATGACGACAAGGCTGCGCAGGCGAGCAACGAGGACGACATGGTCGTCAAGGGACTGCACTGGGGCCAGCGCAAGCTGCTCCTCGCCGAGGTCGAGTTCCTGACCGCCGTCATGGAGGCGCGGTCGCAGCGGCGAGCACAGAGCGCGGTGGCGCCCGTGCTGGTTGTCTACGCTGGCGCAGCTCCCGGGTTGCACTTGCCACTGCTCTTTCGCCTCTTTCCGCGTGTGCGCTTTGTACTCATTGACCCGGCACCGTTCAGCGCCGAAGTGCGCGCGTGCGCGTCGGCGACGACGACGACGACGACAACGTCGTCAACGCGCACGCGCGACGACAACGCCGATGGCGTCGACGCGCATACGGCGAGTGGACAGCGCGACGGCAGCGATGGGCCGGTGCTCGAGCTGCTGTGCGAGTGCTGCACGGATGCGCTGTGCGCGCGACTTGCCCGCTCCTATGGCGCACACTACGACATTCTCCTCATCAGCGACATTCGCAGCGGCAACCCATACTTGACGCGATCAAATGACGAGCACACGGTCATGGTGCTGCGCGACTCGGCGCAGCAGGCGAGCTGGTGCCATGTACTGGCCGCGCACGCGGCACTGCTAAAGTTCCACCCGCCGTACCCGGCCAAGCCACACAACAGCCGTGATGAGACGGCGACGGCGGCGTCAACAATGACGTACCTTGACGGCACTGCGCTCTTTGGCGTGTGGTCGCCCAAGTCGTCATCGGAGGTGCGTCTTGTGCCACACGGTCCGTTTACGGCGAGCGTGCGTGACTGCGCGACGAGGACGACGGCCGCGCAGCGGGTGTACGATTGCCTGCAGCACGAGGAGCAGTGCTACCACTACAACACCACAGACCGCTACGCTCGCGACGTGCTGGCGGAGCGCATCATATGGGAGCGCTACGTGCGCGTCTGCACGAGCGACGCCGATGCCACCGTTGCGACGGCTGCGTCATACCGCGGCAGTGACGAGGAGGAGTGTGGGGACAAGGTGGCGTGGCTTGTCCGCGCACTCGCGGGCCACGTGAGCGACGCGCTGCGCCACTCACTCTTTCGTCCGCTTGACGCCGGCTACGCTGAGCATCACGCACGTTGGGCGTACATGATCTACTCTGCCCGCGCATTGTCCGCGACGGCGGCGGCGGTGCTGCATGCACGGTACAAGCATTGCATGACGCGAGAGGTCGTGCGTGCACTGGTGCACACCCACGCGACGGCGTCGCAGTGCCTGCGCGAGGTGTGCGTAGGTGATGTTGTGCTGAGCGAAGACGTGTGGCGTGTGCTATGTCGCGGCAATCTGGTAGAGGCATACAGCTTGGCGCCGGTGCGCTGGTCGTTTGACACGGCGCAGCCACAACGCCGTCGCCTTTTGTGTGCAGGCAATGTCACGCCCAATGACGATGTTGCCGCGGCTGCTGCAGCGGCTGTCGCTGTGCCGCAGCGCGACGACGGCAGCGACGACGCATCGTCGTCGCCGTTGTCGGCACCACTACGCCGTCATGACAAGCGGCATCGCAGCGTGTCTACGTAGTACTTGGTTACATGAATGTACGTCTACGTGTGTGTGTGTGTGTGTGCGTGTGTGCATGCGCAGCAAAAGCACGATGCGTTTGTTTGCTTGCTTGTATGTGAGCACACACGTAGAGAGGAGGCTGCACGATAGCGCACCTCGCACCATGCGCATCACTGTTGACGTAGAGCTGCAGGAGAGCGAGCTGGCGCATGCGGCGCGCGTGCAAGAGGCGTTGCAGGGCTTCCGTGGCGTCGAGGTGCACGTGGCGACAAACAAGGCCGCGCTCGCGTGCCGACTGACAGATGCCATGGTGAGCAAGAAGGTTGACGCGATGGCTGCTGAGCTGCATGAGCGCTTTAGCATTCCAGCACTGGTCGACGAGACGCTCGATGTGCTGTGCACCGCGGTGTTCTTTAGTGTCGAGCGCTACGAGCGCGGTGACACGCCTGAGCGCCTGGTCGCACTGCTCGCCAGTTTGCCTGAGCCGGTGTGTGAGAAGGTCAAGGCCGAGGTGGTGCGGCGTGCAATGCTGTTCCTGTCGATGCCACGTCGTCACGACTGCAGCCGCACACCACTGCTTCCGTACGCTGAGGTGATTGCGTACATGACAAAGATGGAACTGCTGCACATTCGCAGCGTGATGGTGAGTGTGCTGCAAATGATACGGGCCGACACGACGCGTGCGGCTGGCATGACGTGCCTAGGCAAGCTCGTCGAGTGTGCGTACGACGTACTGCGTGCGTGCGATGGGCAGACGCTCGAGTCACTTCGCGCTACCGTCGCAGCCGCGCAACAAGACGATACATTCTTGTACGACGTCGAGTACATTGTCGAGGCGCTGGGCTGGTCACAGAACAAGCCCCTTGTCACGCTGCGTGGCTCTGGCCTGCACCACGCCCACCCCATCCTCGCCCTCGCTTACTGCGGTGGTGGCGGCAACGCACGTGAGGCGGTGGTGACGTCGTCGGTTGACGGGGCTATTGGTACGTGGGACAGTGTCGGCGTGCTGACGGAGAACATACTGCTGTCGCGTCACTATGCGTCGTCGCTTGACCTGGCGAGCCGCGGTCGCGTGCTCATTGTCGGCACCGTCGGGCGCTACGCCAACACACCACCCGCAGTCGTGCTGTACGACGAGGAGGTTGGCTTGCACGAGTGTCGCTGGGAGGAGAGCGGCGCCGTCGAGCCAAAGAATGCGCGCTTCATCACGTGCGTGCGCAGCATTCGCTCGTCAACGACGCCGCGCTACTGCGTCGGTGTCAACACGACGACGGCGAATGCCATGTTGTTGTACGACCGTACGCAGCTTGTGCAGGAGTATTACGACCACACGGACATGATCACCGCGATGCACATACCACACGACCGCGATACCACCGTCATCACAGGCTCACGTGACTGCGCAATCATGGTGTACGATTTGCGCACGCGGCAGGGTGTGGCGATGACGACGCATCATTACAGCACCGTCACCTCGATTGACAGCTGCGGTGACTACCTCTTCACCGGTGGCCTCGACAAGCGCCTCGTCGTCGAGGACATTCGCATGCTCGGCCATCAGCCACACACGCGTGACATGGAGAGTGCCGTGCTGTCGCTCTCGGTCAACGGCAGCATGCAGTGTGCCGTGGCGACAATGACGGGTGTGTACGTCATCAACTTTGCGTCGAACACGATGCTGCCCGCGTCGTCGCGCGCTGACAGTGGCCTGGCCGCACCACGCTACAACGCTATTGCATGGAATGCGGCGGGCAGTTTGCTGTTTTGCGGCGGCGACACGACGTCGCTCGACGTGTACGCGCGCAACTATGTCGATGGTGAGACGTATGAGGTGGCGTAAGCGCGACACGAGCATGGTCACGTCTCTTGCGCGCAAACGAGCGTGTGTACGCGTGTATATGTATATGTGTATGTGTGTGTGTGCATGCGTGTATGTGTATGTCTAGACGAACGGCAGCAACATGCTAAGCGATTGTTGCTTTATATATATATATATATATATATATGTATGTATGTATGTGTGTGTGTGTGTGTGTGTGTGTGTGTGTTGTCGTGCTGCGTGTACACCATTAGTGCCCGTGTAGACACTTGTCGAATATTGTTTGTGTTGTCGTCTGTACACACACACACACAAACATATACATATACATACGTGCATGCCTGCGTATCTACAGAGATGATGAATGCATACAAATATATGCGTGCGTGCTATGATGACTACATGTGTGTGTGTGTGTGTGTGTGTGTGTGTGTGTGTGTGTGTTCGTGGCTTTGTGGACGTGTTGCCAATACACATAATGCAAGTGTGTGTGCAAACGACAACACGGGTGCCTGTGCATGCACATGTAAGTTGAGTTCACGCATCGTGTGCTCTTTGTGTTTGTCAGGGCATCTTTAGTTACACATACATACATACATACATACATACATACATACACACACACGCGCTACCATGGATGACGGCACACGCATCGCCGAGGATGTCGAGCAGTTTCTGCGTGAGGCACGCGCTGGCAACGTGGCGCGGTGCACGGCGTTGCTCGATGCTGCACCCGAGTTGTTGAACACGGTCGAGGCGGGTGGCTACGGTGCGCTGCACTTTGCCGCCGCCAATGGCGATGTGACTTTGTTGCGCTTACTGCTGCAGCGTCGACCTGTTGTCGATCTGGAGAACTATGACGGCAACACACCGCTCGTGCTCGCCGTCAAGGCGCGTTGCGTAGATGCGGTGACGGCGCTCGTCGAGGCGGGCGCGGACGTCAACCACACGTCAAGCAGCGGAGCAACACCCGCGCATCACGCGGCAGCCATGGGCTACGTGGATGTGGTGCGTTACCTTGTCACTCGTCACGGCGCCTCGGTGACGACGGCGACGCCGTGCGAGGCTGGTAGCCTGCTGCACTGGGCTTGTCACTCGGGTGATGTGCACTGCGTGGGTGCGATGCTGTATGAGTTTGGCGTGCCGGTCAATACCCCCGACGCACACGGCGGTACAGCGCTCTTCACGGCGCTGTTTATGCGACAAGTGGATGTGGTCAGCTTCTTACTCGAGCAGGGCGCCGACGTGCAGGTCGCCATCGCGGGCGATGGCACGACGCCGCTGCACATTGCCGTCGAGCACGCCAACACGGAGTGTGTGCGGGTGTTGTGTGCGTTTGGCGCCGATGCGCATGCAGTCAACGCGGCAGGGGAGCGCGCCGTCGACGTGGTGAACAAGAGGGAGGACAGCGCACAGCGCAACGCGATGCTGCGCGAGCTGGAGCGTGTGCGCGTGCTCGCGAGTGACGCGCGCGCCGCGGCCGCGGCACGGGCGAAGGAGCAAGGCAACAAGGCGTTTGCGCAAGGCGAGAATGTCAAGGCGGCGAAGTTCTACACGATGGCGATACAATACGACCGCAGTCAACACGTGTACTTTAGCAATCGTGCCGCGTGCTACTTCAACCAGCGCCGCTACGCCGATGCGTTTTGGGATGCGTGTCGCTGCATTGCCCTGAAGCCGGACTGGGCGAAGGGGTATTTGCGCAAGGCCGCCACGGAGCTGGCACTGCAGCGCTACGACGATGCCGCGGCAACGGCGGCGCAGGGTCTGCGCCTCGACGCACACAACAAGGACCTGGCACACATCAAGGACGAGGCATATCGCCATCGCAGCAAGTAAATGTGCATCTTTGTGTGTGTATGTGTGTGTAAATGTTTGTTTGTGTATGTGTGTGTGTGTGTAAACGTAAGGAGATGGGCGTGCGTGTGCACGTACATGAATGTATAAGTAATGTTAGCATGTATGTATGTGTCTACACACACGCACACATACACATCTGTGCACACGTACGTATCATGTATACAGTTGCAAACGACGCACTTGCCTGCATGCTGTTGACCAAGTGAACAACAACAACAACAACAACAACAAGAAGGAAAGCAATACATACACGTACACAAGAAGAGACACACACACACACACCATGGCGATGACGACGATTGATGTGTTGTCGACGTACCTTGCCGCGACCGATTCGCGTGACAAGTTGCTCAAGGGTGTTGGCTGCTTCTTCAAGCTGCTCGGTGCGGTGTATGGCAAGGTGCACTACTTGAACGTTGGCGCGGCCACCTCGGACGCGCGCAGTGTCATGCGCCTGCTGTCGTGGCTGACGAATGTGCGTAAGCTGAGTGACGCCATGTCGCGTGACGTGGTACAAACGCGCGATCTCATCTATGTACCACGTGTGCAGTTTGACGGCCTCTTCAGCTTGCTCGACAATGTCGTGTACATTGGCAAGTTTATGACGAAGAGCGCCAAGCTTGCACAGGTGGCGTGGCTGTCACGTGCGTCGCTGTTTTGCGGCTACGTCGCTGCAGTGCTGCTTGACCTGTATGACTTGGCGTACGACAAGGCTATACCTGATCGCAAGGAGCGCTATCTTGTGCTGACGCGCAACGTGTGTGACATGCTCTCGTGCATTGGTAACGTCAGCCGCATTGACCTTGGCGTGCCCGTCGTGTCCGCGCTGGGCCTTGTCAGCGCCGTGATCGCCACCCGTGAGCTGCTGCTTGCGGCGCACCGCGCCACGCTGCAGCGACGCGCCATGGCTGCGCCGGTGCGCAAACTGCAGTAGCGCGTCAATAGCTATGTCACACTCGCGCTGATGTACATGTTATATATACATATACGTATATGTATGTATGTGTACGTATATGTATGTGTGTATGTGTGTATGTGTGTGTGTGTGTGTGCCGTCGATGGTGTTGTTGTTGCTATAGCTATGACTAGGGCGGCGATGCACGGATGCGCAAGCATGCGTGTGCATACGCATGGGCAGTGCTGCCACGAGGTGTGCGTGTGTGCACGTGTGCATGTGTATATACAGGTATACGAACAAAGTGTGCGCGCAACAAAAAGAGGACATACGCAGTGCTACGCGGTAGCTTGCTAGCTGCAAGTGGGCGTCTGTGCGCCACGTATACACAAAATTATATATATGAGCCTATACATGTACATGCGCACATACGTGTGTGTGTGTGTGTGTGTGTCGACGTTAGTTTTGTGTTGTGTGGTGTGCATGTACTGTGCGCACGTCAACATGCTCCTTTTGTTATACGTACATACACGCACTTACACACAGAATAACGGTGCAGCGTGCTTGCCACCTTTGGCGTTGTTGTTTCGCGCGCACATACGTGAGTGTGTCTTATCGTCAGCATGGCTACGCTGCACGCACACATTGCTACGGCGGCACTGAGCGAGCGCTGCAAGTGTGATCTTGTCAACCACCTCGAGCAGCTCGAGCTGCATGATGCGACACTGCCAAAGCTGCCTGTGACATTGCCAGACGCACAGGCGCTGCCGTCTGCTGTACACGCGACGACGGTGTCGTTTGCAACCAAGACGCGCCCCGCACACGCCCACGCCACCGCGGCCGCGGCAGCGCTGTCGCGCAACAAGGCGGCGCACCACGCAGTGCTGCAGGCCGTATCGACGCGCACATGCGCACTCGCGTCGTCGCACATGAAGCAGTGCACGACGCGCTACCGTGACTACCCCGGCAATGACCGCGTCATCAATCGCAGCGATGACGCGTGTGGTGGTGCGGCGTATGCGAGCACGGCGGCCATGCCCTTCCGCGACGCGCGACGACGCGACGAGCTGAGTGGCCCACAGTGGTGCTTTGCTGCTCGCTACGCCACGGCGTTAGCAAGCCAAGGCAGCAAGCGCAACACCAACAACAAGAAGACGGGCAAGGAGGACCAACACAACGAGGGCGACAATGGTGACGGCGCCGAGGACGCGTTGCTGCCGCCGCTGCCAGACGACGCGGCAACGCACGCCGCGGTCGACGCCTACACGCGCGCCTTCCGCCGCTACACACACCGCGCCCCGACGGCGCGTGAGCTGGCCGAGGTGCGGCAGCTTGTCTTTGCCTTTGACGAACATGGGCACGTGGGGGTGGTGCAGCGGCCGCATGCCTGCTACCCACATGTGCACATGACGAGTGTGCCCCGCTACTGCGTGCGCTGCGCCAGCCAAACGTACCGCCCCGAGCTGCCGCCGGTGCACGCGGCACGCGATCGCTTTCCGGGCACTGTGCCGGTGTGGTCGTCGACGAAGAATCTGCATACGCTGGTGTCAAGCCATCCGCACACCGCCGTCGCGGACGACACGCGCCTTTGCGGCGCGACGAGCACGAACATCGTCAGTGGCGGTGGCAGCAGCAGCAAGAATAGGGTGGACACTGGCGCCTCGGCCACGGCGCAGTCCATGCGCTTCACCATGACGCAATCACAATAGCGATGTATAACGTGTGAGCGTGGGTTTACCAAGAGGCATGAGCGATGTATGTACAAGCGCACGCACGTGCCTTTACATGTTTGTGTGTGTGTGTGTGTGTGTGTGGCACGATGTATGTACAGCAAGCGGACATACCGCATGTATGCGTCAATTGTGTGTGTGTGTGTGTCTGTGTGTGCGCATTTTTGTACACGTGTACGTGTATGTGTGTGTGTGTGTTTTATGTATATGTTAGTGTTGCGTTGCCTGTTTTGCGTGCTCGTGCGCACTCATCTGTAAAGGCAATGGAGCGATCAGCTGACCGCCGCATACGCACCACGGAGTGGGAGGATGTGCAATACAAGTTTGGCAATCGTGTAGGCAAGTACGCAACGCATGAGATCAACATACTCGCACAGCAGCTGTGCGAGCAACACGCCGACGATGCGTTGCGTACGTACAACCCTGCCGAGGAGAAGGCGCGCGACAGGAGCGACGACGACGACGACGACAACGACGACACGGCACTACCCCGGTGCGGTCTACACGACGGTGCGCAAGAGAAGCCTGACGGTGACGATGTCGGCGACGACGACGACGACGACGAGCTGCGTGCACTGCACGAGAAGCGGCTGGCCGAGCTGCGACAGCGGGCGGCGGCGGCGGCGGCGGGGTGTGGTGTGCTGCGTCATGTGCCGGGATCATCATATGTGCAAGAAGTTACGGAGGCGTCGTTGCAGCAATGGGTGGTGGCGGTGCTTGTGCAGCCGGCGCTCGATCGATGCGATGCTCTGCTGCACGTCTTGCGCATTGTCGCACAACGTCATCACAGCGTGAAGTTTGTTGCACTAACGTCGTCAGAGACGGTGGCGCAGCTGCCTGAGCGACACTTGCCGTGCGTGCTGCTGTACCAACACAAGAAGCTTGTGCAGCAGTTGACGGGCCTACAGCCATGGCAAGACGAGCGTCAGGCGCAGCTGAGTGTGCGGTCAGTCGAGTACAGGCTGCAGCGCTGCGGCGTCCTCGCGGCGGCTGACGACGACGACGACGACGACGAGCATGCACCGACGGTGGCGTAGTCGTGTAAATGTGTATAGTAAGTGCAATGTGACATACACACACACATACACGCATACACGCATGTATATACATGTGAATATGTATATGCGTGTGTGTAAGTGCACGTATGTGTGTGCGTGTATGTATGTATGTATGTGTGTGTGTATGTGTGTGTATGTGTGTATATGTCTTGCTTCGCGTGTTGCTCTGCGTCACGCGTGCACGCGTGGCGTACATTGGCGCGTCGCGACGCGTGCAAAAGGGCTGCAGTGAGCGCGCCAACAGCATGTCACTCGATGGTGTATTGCTCACCGACGTCACGCGGCTGCAGCGCGAGTGTGACAGCGCACACTGCCTCGCCGTGACGGGGCCGCGCGGCAGTGGTAAGTCGTTTGTGCTGCGCGCGTTCATCGCGGGTGTGGTGCGCAGACAACTCGCACACCGCGTCGAGGAGGTGTCGGCCTGTCTGCAACTGGCCGCCAGCACGTCGCCGCCGTGTGCGCACACACCGCACACACACGACGACGCGCACGACGGCCTCGACGCGGGCTGTGTGTGTGTACTCGACTATGTTGGGCTATGCCGGCTGCTACAACACGAGCCGCAACGTGAGCGACAGTCGTCGTCGTCTACGGCTGTGCATTGCATGCTCTTTCGTTGTGCTACCATACTTGTCATTGACAATCTGGACGTGTTGTGGCGATTGTGTCGTATGCAGTCATCGACGACGGCGACGGCCACGCACGCGTCACGGCACTCCACACTGGCTGCGCTGCTTGTGCGCTGCCTTGCTGGCCTGCGCCGTTCACCGCGCTGTGTGCTCGTGACGAGCTCGCGAGCCTACACGGCGCTGCCGCGCTTCTTGCGTACCGCGCAGCACAAGCTGCTGCCGCCGCTGCACTACGCACTGCCTGAGCAGCCACTCAGCGCAGCCGTCACACGCCGTCTTGTGTATGCGCTGTCACAGCACGATGGCGTGGACAGGGCTGCTGCTGCGGCAGCAGCAGCGCCGTTACCACCGCCGCTGCACGACATGCCTACTCGCTACAGCGACAGCGGCGCGCAGGACACACGAGGCGCCGGCGACGTCGACGGTGTGTGCGCTACTGCGCCTTGCCTCGCCGAGGCCGTGTCACGGACCAGCTCACGACATGCAGCAGTGATGGCGTGGTGTGTAGCAGCGCACACGCGCGACGCCGCGGCGGTGGCACGCACGGTGCACGCGCTCGCAGCCGATGAGCAGCATGCCACTGACAAGCACACGGCCACAGCACCAACACCAACACCAGCAGCAGCAGCAGCAGCAACAGCAACATGGCACAACAGCAGCAGCGGTTGTTGTGTTGACGGTTTGGCGGTGACGACGCTGTATGGCCTCGATGACATTGAGACGCGCCTGCGCAAGCTCGTCTGCATGTTTGTTGCCTATCACCACCACTCTCACAACAACAACAATAGCGACAACAACAACAACAACATGAGCAGCAGCAGCAGCGCCGTGAGTGGTAGTGGGGGTGCGCTGCTTGCGTCTCTGCGCGGCACGACCGGTGTCCTCCTGCACGGCCCCTCGGGGTGTGGCAAGACGACCCTCACACGCCGCCTCGCCGCACAGCTGCCTGACGTGGACTACACCTTTGTCTCGTGCACCCGTCTCTTCTCCAGGTATCTTGGCGAGAGCGAGGAGCGACTGCGGAGCGTGTACCGACGCGCCCGGGCGCGGTCACCGGCGGTGGTGGTGCTTGACAACATGGACGTGATTGCGCAGTCACGCGCCGGCACACAGTCAAACGGTGACGACGCGGGCGGTGGCGACAGCGGCAACGGTGGTGGCAGTGGCGGTGGTGGCAGTAGCCGACATGTTGACGTGCATCGACGCATGCTGGCGTGTCTGCTCTGCGAGCTCGACGGCGTGGGTGACAACTCGCGCGTCTTGACAATAGGCACGACGAGTGCGCTGTCCGTCATGGACGCGGCGCTGCTGCGGCAGGGTAGGCTAGAGACGCTGCTGCGTGTACCGGCGCTGTCGCGTGCGGCGGCGCAAGCGATGGCGCTACACACCTTTGTCGAGTTGACCAAGACGAGCAATGCGGCGAGTGACGCCGTCGAGGCAGCCACGTCGTTGGCGGCGTGCGTGGCGGTGCGTGCGGAGCGCTGCGCAGCGGTGGCGTTGCGCTACATACTGCGCAAGGTCGTCGAGCACACACTTGTGCAGGACGACGACGACGACGACGACGACGACCGACGATGCGCGTGCCGGCAAGGCGGACTACCAGCGCGTGCGTGCCTCGAGGCGTTACTCACCGAGCATGCAAGCATGTTGCAACCTGTCGAGTAACACACACACACACACACACACACACACACACAGACACCCACACAGAGATGAGTGCATGCAAAGCAGACTGCTCTGTATGCGTATGCGTGCAACGCACTGTGCTGCCTTGTTGTTTGTTTGCTGCTTGTCTACTGTGTCTATGCATGCATGTGTGTATGTGTATGTAGTCAGGTGGTGGTGGTGCTCGTGTGTCGATGCATACGTGTGACGTGTCGTTCTCCGCGTAACACACACACAGTCACACAGTCACACAGTCACACACACACACATAGTCGTGTGCGCGCGTAGTGCAGCTTTTGCATGGAGTATCGCTCGCGCTTCGAGCTACAGCAGCAGGCGCTTGAGGAAGCGCGCGCCGCACAGTCACTCGCCGCCGCGACGGCATCATCGACGACGTCGTCATCGTCGTCGTCTGCATCGCGTCGCGCTGCTGCTGCTGCCGCGGCGGCGGCGGCGGCGAGTTGTGATGGTGGTGGCTTGTATGCGTCGGGCGCTGTGGGTGCGTCGTTGTCGAGTGGCGCGTCTAGTGGCGGCAATGGCAACAGCGGGAGCGGCAGCAATGGTAGTCATAGCGGCGGTAGTAGTGGCGGCAACAAGAGCCACGGTGCGTACAGCGCGGCGGCGGCGCTTGCAGCGGCCGCGGCGGCGTCCTCGGCGTCGCCCTTTATGCCCTCGACGAGCCTGCCAGACGACCCCACCGCCCTCGTCCGTGAGGTGCCGGGTGCGGAGAACATCAAGGCGCTCGCGGCCGCCGTGGAGCGCGCCGAGGCGGTGCAGCGGTACATGGAAAAGGAGAATCTCTCGCTCGAGGAGTCGGCGCGCTACATTATGGCCAATGGCAGCACCGGACAGAAGCTCTCCTTCTTTAGTCACCTGCACGAGAGCCTCGAGGGCGTCGATCACCGGCGACTGTCGCGCGTGCTGGACGTGCTGTGTGACCTCATGTGGACGCAAGACCCCGAGCTGCAGTGTCAGGCACCACAGCACCTGCTCGAGTGCCTCGGCCTCGCAAACAGCGCCGTGGCGGGGCAGCTGCTCGAGGTGACGCGCACGATGCTGACGGTCAAGACGGCCGCGGTGCGCATCGCGTGGGGACGGCTGCTGCTGGGCCTTGTGGTGTGCCTGACACCTGAGCAGCTCGAGCGCGATGTGGTGACGCTCGCGGTGAAGAAGGCCGAGCACGCTGAGCCGCAAGATCAGCGCGAGCTGAGCTGCGACGTGCTCGGTCGCGTGTGTGCTTACTTGCCGCGTAGCAAGGTCGAGCAGCTGGTGCTGCCCCGCGCACTGGCGCTGTGCCAGGACACGAACGTTGGTGTGCGTCAGCGCATCTGTTTACAGCTCGGTGTCATTGCACGCATGCTGGGCGCCGACGCGGCCAAGGCCAAGGTTGCGCCCGACTTGTTCGAGCTCCTCAATGACGAGGAGCGGGCCGTGTCACGGACGGCCTTCTCGTGCCTCATTGACCTCGTCGAGTTCTTTGGCAGCGCCTATCGCACCGAGAAGCTGTACCCGATCATCAAGCGCTACGTGTCGAACCCGCCGAGTGAGGTGGTGTGCCTGCTCGTCGGTGAGTTTGGCCGCTTTGTGTACGAAATACAAAGCGACATTGTCGCCTGCGACGACGTTGAGCTCTTCGCCAGCTTTTACGTCGCGGCGTCGCAGAAGGCCGAGGAGGAGGCGCGGCGGCACTGCGCCTATCACTTGCCCGCGGTCGTCGCCTCGCTGCCGCCGTCGGTGTTTGCGCAGCACCTGGCGCCGTGCCTGAATCGACTCGCCGGTGACGCGTCGGTGGCGGTGCGCCGCTGCATTGCGGCGGGGCTGCATGAACTCGTACACTTGCTCGCTCGCGATGGCAACAACACAATGACGAGGACAGCGGCGAGCACGCCGGCCTCTGCAGGCACGACGGTAGCGGCGCAACTCGAGCGGCCTTTTCTGACCCTGCTCGCCGACAGCGACACGCAGGTGCTGACGCTGTTTCTGAAGCACGCGACGGTACTGCTCGACTGCTTTGTCGAGCAAATGCATAGCGCCGCACGCGGCAGCTTCTTCCGCAGCGTGGCGACGATACTGCTGCGACAGATGCCGACGGGGTGCGGCAACTGGCGCATTGCCGAATCGATTATACAGCTCGTGACGCTGTACATGCCGTATTTTAGTGATGGCGCGCTCATGGAGTCGTTCGTGCCGGTGCTGCTCGATTACATGGTCAGCGGCGCGAGTGTGCTGCGCGAGGCGTGTGCACGGCTTGTCGTGCAGTCGCTGCTGCGTAGCAGCAATGTGGTCGCCAAGGTACAGCTACTCGCGCGGCTGAACAATGAGTATGCGCGCAGCTGTTCGTGCTACAAGCGGTGCTGCTACTTGTACGTGATGCGCGAGTTGTGCGCCGTCACCTCGCGCCGCTGCGTCCGCGAGCGCCTGCTCGAGTGTGCGATGGAGCTGCACCGTGACTCGGTTGTGCGCGTGCGGGTGCTGCTCGCGCGCTGTCTTGTTGGCCTGGCCAAGGCGCTGCGTCCGCACAACCCTGGCACGCTCGAGGAGGAGTTTGCCAATATGCTGCAGCGGCTGCTCATGGACGACGACGCCGACGTGCGCGCAGCGGCGCAGCAGAGCAGCGAGTGCATCGCGCAGCAAGAACGTGAGCGACAGCGCAGCGGTGGTGGTGGTGGTGGCGGTGGTGTGCGCAGCTGCAGTGAGCAGCAGCAGCAGGAGGAGCTGCTTGACCAGCGTCGCGAGAAGGCGGAGCAGGAGATGCTCGACATGGCAAAGGAGTCGGACAAGGCGGAGCGCCGCGCGAAGCTGCGTGACATGCTGAAGCTTGAGCGCAACCGCGAAACGAATGAGCGTGGCGCGCTGCTTAGTGGTGGTGGTGGAGGTGGCAGTGGTGGTGGTGTGCCTGCGCCCGCGTCACGGCGCTGTGGTGGTGGAGGAGCTGCTGCTGCTGCTGCTGCTGCTGCTTCTGCGACGGCTACCGCAGCTGCGTCCTCGACCGCGACGAGTGGTAGCAGTAGTGGTGGGGGCAATGCGGTGATGGTGGGGCAGCGTTCACGTAGTGGAGAACGTAGGGCATTGCTCGCCAGTGGCTTGCCACGCTTCGGTCATACACGTGTGCCCAACTCGTACGTTGCGAGCACAATGCGCAAGCGCTGAGTGTTGTCAACAACATCATCAGTATCAGTATCATCGCCATGTATCATTCTTTCTTCCTGCGTGCGCAAGTGACACACACACACACACACACACACACACACACATACACACGCATATATATAGTCATGTGCATACACGCCCCTCCGTGTGCTCCTTCTTTCCGCGAAGCGTCAACTTGCCTTCTTCCTCGTACACACTCACGCGCACACACACAGTGTGTCATTTAGTTGCGCTGTTGTACACGGTGCGGCGGTGTGCAACCCGCACATACGCACACATGCCACGCTATACTGCTGGCTGCTTTGTTGCTGTCAACGTGCGTCGGCGTGTACACTTGTGCTTGTACGCAATTTGTGTGTGTGTGTGTCTGTCTGTCTGTCTGCGTTGCTTATGTGCGTTGTGTCTTGCACACGGACGCACATATGATGTTTGTAACGACGTTGGTGCTGTTTGTTGTCGTGTCTGTGCTGGTGTACGTATATGTTTGTGCGCAGTGCTGTCAGTTCCTTTCCCGTCTGGCCATCTTTCACTCTCGCACACACACACACACACACACAGTCTATGAGTTTTCACTTTTTCGTGTATGCAAACGTACATATGCATGCGTTCCTGTCAGTGTCCTTCTATGTGTTTGTGTCAGTCTCTGTGTGTGTGTCGAGTTGCGATGGATGTCGTATGTACATACGTCGCTCATTACATAAACGCTACAAGACGATGTACACAAATGCGCATACACGCTTGTGCAAGCAAACGATAAGCTGTATACCCACCTACACCACACACACACACACACATACATACATACACGCAACTATATACAATTTGCTGTGTACATGTGTGTGTGTGCGCGTCTGTATATATGTATCTGCACGCATGCCTCCCTCTTCACCTCTCCTTCAGTGTCTGTGTGTGCGTGTATGTAAGTGAACGATGCGCGTGCGCGTACGTGTGCTGTCGATGTGCGCACCTCATCGTGTGTATTTGTCGTACATCTGCTCTGTCTGTTGTATGCAATGTTGTTTGCTTGCGCCCTGCGTGCAAAAGTAGACGAGACAAGTACATGTGTAAGTGAGCACAGCTGCTCTGTGTCTTACACACACACACACACACACACACACACACACACACACACACACACACACACATACACACATATTTGTGCATACCCTGCGCCTGACATGGGTACTTGTGTTATTATAACGTCGTCTTAGCTTGTCGCGTTTGCCGTCGAGCACACACACACGAGCGTGTGTGTGTATGTGTGCTTGAGCACACTCACGTGTTTACTCGGCGTCGTCGTGGTGTGTGTGTGTGTGCGCACGCGCACGTACACATACACGTTGTTGTGGCATGTCGGACAGTGACTGGAGCAGTGAAGGCGGTGTCGATGTGGTGGCGAGGGCGTGCGGCGCACTCAATGCGAGCCTTGTACGCATTCTCAGTGGTGCTACAGTGTCGCGCTGCACACGTCGCCGGCGCCTGGCGAGACAGGCACACGCGACAATGGCCTCTTCGTCCTCGTCGTCATCACTGCATCAGCATCAGCAGCAGCAGCAGGCAGTCAAGCGCAGACGACTGCATGACATGCTCGTGTGTGCGCTACTGCAAGATCAGGCGCCGACAAGGACAACAGCAGCAGCAGGTGTTGACACACGGTGCAGCAGTGACAAGGCTGCCAGCAGCCACGCGAAGCACACGGACGACGGTGACGCCGCTACACCGCAGCTGCATGCGCTCGTTGCGTGCATTTGCCAGTGCATTCGCGCGAGCGACGACCGCGCCGAGACGGCGGCGGCGGTGCTGCGGGGACTGTCTGACCCACTCAACCGCGAACTGCGCGATGCTGTCCTGACGGGCGCCCTCGCGCCACACGCGCTCGTTGCCTTGGACGACGAGAATCTGCTCAACCCGCGCGTACGCGCACAGCAGCAAGCCGCCCGACACGCGCGTGAGCAGCAGCGCACCGTCGAGTACTGGCAGCGACTGCGCTCGACGATTACGCACTTGTACACGTGTCCGAGTTGTGGCTGCAATGAATGCTACGCAAACTTCCGCTCCACTGACTTTGTCAAGTGGCAGGGCGACGACCCCACACCGACGCTGCTGACGTGCACCAAGTGCACCACGTCGTTTCGCGCATAGTGCATGCGCACACATACACACATACACACACACATGTACACACAGTGTGCGACACACGCTACTGCTGCAGTCATGCACGACACACGTATGCGCGCACACGTTTGCGTGTGTGTGTCTCTCGGTGCGTATACACCACTGGTCGCGTATACACGGACAAGATGATGACAACAACACACAAATAGCCTCCATCTCTATCCGTGTGTGACTGTACATGTATGCGTATATGTGTGTCGTGTCTTTGTTCGTCATATGTGTACACACACACACACACACACAAGAGTGTGCTTATGCGAGTTAAGAATGCTGTCTACGCAACAGGCTACTACCGGCAAAGACTGCAGTAACAGCCATGCAGGCTGCAACAGTGTGCGCAAACACGGCCGCGACGAGACGGCGGCGACGGCAACGACAAGGTCAGTGACAGTGCACGCGCACGTTGACGACAGTGGTGGTCAGCCCTGTGCCGTTGCTGCCGCTGCCGTCACGTCTGCCGCTGCTGTTGCGCGGAGGCGACTTGAGGACGAGGCGACAGCTCTCACACGGCGCACCGATGCGCATGGCGATGACACGCGCGCACACGACGAGTCAGCAAACAAGCACAGTGAGTGCGATGCGAACGGCATGGTCGTGGCGCAGGTGAGGTGTACGGCGGCAACAGCCGCAACAACCACGACAGCCGTCATGACGACGCCGTCGACACCGCTCACTCGGCTGCCGCGCAAGGCGCCTATGGTTGTCCTGACAACACAAGGCACGCACGCCACGTCATTGCGAGCCCCCGCGCCACCAGCGCCACCAGCGGCTGCGACAGCTGTGCCGCGGTCGCAGTCGACTGCTGTGGTGTCTGGCGACGCACAGCCGCAATGCACAGCGATGTCGTCATCTGCGCAGTCGTCGCAGGCCATCACGACCGCCAGCACGTCGCCACTGTGCTCACAGACGACGACGGCGTCGTCGTCACCGCTGCTCGCCTCACCGTGTGTGGCACCTGCGGTGTCGACGACGACGACGCGTGACGATGACAAACCACAACCACAGCAAGGGCAACACAGCAGCAGCAACAACAGCGCTGCCACTGCTGTTGTCCTCGCTGGTCGTATGAGCAAACGTGCACACAACTGGACAGAGTTGCTGTGTCGCGCCATGATGCAGGGCCGCGACGCGCGTGAGCAACCGCATGCGTGGTCCGTGTGCGCACGCATCGTCGCCGCTCTGCGCGGTGACGCACAGACGGTGAAGGACGCCTACGCCATGCTGCTCGTGCACCTGAAGGACGTCGACAATGACGAGCTGCGCTGTCGCGTCCTGGACGGCGCATTGCCCGTCGAGGTGCTCGTGACGATGGGCGAGCATGAGCTTGTCAACCCGCAACGTCGTCGCGCACTCGACGAGGCGGCCGCGCAACGCGCCAAGGACCGCGACTTGACTGAGATGCGCAAGGCGATGCAGACGACGTCGACGCTGTTTGCGTGCCCGTCATGCAAGGTGCGCGACTGCACGTGGACGCAGCGACAGACACGCTCCGGTGATGAGCCGATGACGGTTTTTTGCACGTGCAACAAGTGCGGTCATGTGTGGAAGCGTTATTAGCAGGTTTAAGTCTCTGTACACACACACACATACGCACACACGCGTAGTCTATGCATCGTCTGGCTCTGTGTGTGTGTATGTGTGTGTGTGTGTGTTGGTGACGAGGTGGCCATCTGCACACTTACTTGCCTAGTCATTGTGCTTGTTGTCACACACACACACACACATACACACACGTACAGTGGCACGATGCGTGTGTTGCTGCGGTGGTTTCTGACAAACAAGGTGACGCCGCTCGAGGACAGCGATGCCATTCTGAACGCGAACACGACCATTGCCGAAGTCAAAGGGCTGATACAGATACAGTTCGGCTTCGACGCCAAGGAGGTGTTGCTGCTGCTGAAGGATCACCTGCTGGAGAATTGTGTGACGCTGCGCGAGGTGGGCGTGCTGGGCGCGAGCACCGACCCGGTGCTGCTTGCCCATGTCGTGCACTTGTCTGAGCTGGAGTCGTCGCATAACTGCGATGTCGACGACACGTCACACGACGACGACCTGCAGTCCTTCTCACACGCCGACTACATCTTGGCGATGCGGATGCTCGGCAAGAAGGTGGCGGTGTCGGACGACCGCCTTGTGGCGATGCGCGAGCACGCGCCACGACAGCGTCCCGCGTTTCTCAACACGACACACGCACAGCAGCAGCAGCAACAGATGCCGGCACCAACGGCCGCAGCAACAGCAGCCACCTTGTCGCATGGCAATGTCACTGCTGCGACGCCAGCGCCCGTGCCTGCTGCCGTGCCCTACAGCCCAGAGCAGTCGGTCGTGTACAAGATACTCGACGAGGTGCAGTATGGCTTGCGCAAAGACGGCGTCGACGAGCAGCTCGCGATTGCGTACCCGGGCCTGAAGCCGTTTGCTTTTTGGGACATGCGCCTGCCAAATGAAACGGCACTGCTGCAACACGCGCCGTACCGCAGCGCCGCGTCACAGTGCGCCGCGGGTGAGGTGTGCGTCGAGCTCTTTTACTTTGGCGAGTACGCGGCCGTGTCGGACTGGACGCTGTTTACCTCTCTTGTGCAGCGCAGCCTCGAGACGGTGGTGCGCGTGCGTCCGTGCACGCTGCTGACGCCGCGTGAGGCGGGCTGCATGTATCCTCTGGTTGCCTGCCCCGTCATCTTGCACGAGATGGACGCGATGGAGTTGGGGCGTCGCGTGTTTGATGATTTTGGCGTCCCGCAAGGCGACGCCGCGTCGACGTGGCAGCATCAGCAGCAGCAGCGGCAGCCACACGCATCGCGTGCTAGCGACATGGACGATGTTGTTGGTCGACCACGTCGCAACGGCAAGGGCGCTGGTGCGGCGGGCACGTGTGCACCACAGTGACGGTGATACTCGCCTACATTGTCTTGCTTAGCCTACACGCAAACACACACACACACACACACACACCGCTTCTTTTGTCTGTTTGTGTACACGTGTGTGTGTCCCTGTGACGACGCTGCTGTCTGCGCACGACGCTGCTGTCAACATGTGCTGACACGACGTAGTAGTAGCAGCAGCAGTTGCAGCAGTGGTGGTAGTGTCCTTGTGGTAGACACGGTTGTGTTTCTCTGTGTGTATCTGTGTGTGTGTGTGTGTGTGTGTGTCTGTGTGTGTGTGCCTTTACACATGTATATAGTAGTCGTGTATGGGTGTCGTAGTGACATGTGTACGTGTTCTTGCCCTTCGTGACCACATTCTCTGCTTACGTGTGTGTGTGTGTGTGTACGCTTGTTGCATGACAAGTGTGTGTGTGTGTGTGTGCGCGCACACAGAGAGAGCGAGACGCCGACGTGCGTGTGCACATGTCACGCTTGTTATGTGTGTACTTGGCGCTGTTGTCCTTGTTACAGCTTGCATAGACGACACACACACACACACACACACACGTGCCATGTCAACGCTCGCCGCCGTGCCACGGCGCACCGACGACGACGACGACGTCGGCGAGGACGTTGTGGCGGTGCGACAGCCGCAGGAGATGACGGCAGGACAACCTGCATCGTCGTGTGCCGGGCCAAGCGCTCGCGGCAACCATGACGAGGACGACGGCGAGGACGACAAGGCGGACGATGACAAGGACGGCAACGCACCGTGCTCGTACCAGGAGCTGCCGCGCTTCATGACGTGGCGCAAGCACGTCAAGGACCTGTATCAGCAGCTCTTCTGCGTAGACCTGGTGTGGGAGAGTGCGGTGGCGCAGCTGATGCCGTACGCGACGGTCAAGGGCAACGTCGTCACGCACACAATCTTGTGCGGCACGCGGACGAGCGGCAGCGAGCAGAATTACCTGCAGATGCTCAGCGCCACTGTGCCGCGCAACACACGCGCGCTCGACTCGGCGCTCATGCCCTACTGCGAGGCGACGGGCGAGGTGGGTGGCTACGGCAATGCACCGGGTGTGTGCGGGCTGAAGGTGGAGCGGCGCATTGCCCACCGCGGCGATGTGCTGGCGGCGCGCTACATGCACGCCAATCCGCTGCTCCTCGCGTCGTGCTCAAGCGATGCGCACGTGTACGTGTTTGACTGGTCGCGCGTGTCGCTGAACAAGTTTCCCAATGACCCGCCGCGGCCGCGTGCGCCACTGCCACCGAATGAGCTCAGCGACACGCCCACCGACGAGGAGCGCGTGACGTACCACAAGCGCATGCGCGAGCTGCACGCCGTGACGGCCGAGCAAGATCGCTGGGACAGGCGCACGGCGGAGGGGCAGCAGGTGCTGACGCTCGCGGGCGCGCGCGGGGCGTCGGACAACGTCGACTGGAACACGAGCACCGACGGCCTGTGCGCCTCGGGCTCGCTGGGCAGGTTGTGCGTGTGGCAAGCTGGCAGTCTCACCAAGGACGCGGCGCGTACGGTGCAGCCGCTGCTCGCTGTCGATGTGACGGACGACGCCACTGGCCACGGCACACGCGTAGCGGCGACAGCAACAGCAGCAGACGACAACAACAACGGCAACGACGCCACCGTCATTGTAGACGGCGCCCTGCCGCGCATGTGTAGTGCGCGCTTCTTGTGGCACAGCCCCGACGTGCTCGTGTGCTGCGACACGGCAGGCACACTGCACCAGCTCGACGTGCGGACAGGACAGCTGCAGACGCTGTGCACGCGTGCAAGCATGCCAGTGTCGACGTTGTTGTCGTCATGCAGCAACAACAACAGCAGCAGCAGCGCACGCAACGACAAGAGTGCGCATGTGCTGCCGACGTGTGTGTCGCCATCGCCGCTGCAGTCGGACATGTTGCTCGTCGGCTGTGACGATGGCACGGTGGCGGTGTACGATCGCCGCAAGAGCGGCGGCGCCGCGGTTGACGTTGTGGCTGCCCTGCACAATGACGAGGTGACGTCGCTCGAGTGGTGTCCGCACACGCGCCACCTCTTTGCGAGCGCAAGCGGCGATGGCAATGTGTGTGTGTACAATGTGACGCGGCAGCAGCTGCTCTTCACGCACACCGGCCACACGGACGTTGTCATGGACATGGCCTGGAACTGGCAGGAGGACAGCGCGGGGCAACTGGTGACGACGGACAGCAACACGCTCATGCTATGGCGCCCCCGTGACTGCTTCTTCTACTGGTAGCACCTGCGCGTACACACGCATACATACATACATACATACATGTTTGCGAGTGAACAGTAGAGTCGCGGTCAGCTGGCTGATGTGTGTGTTTGTGTGCAAGCTTATGCTATATACCTGTCTTGTCACGTGTACATGTGCATACATACTCAGCATATACACGCACACACACACACACACACACACGCACACACACACACATACGTTCGTACATACATACAGACGCACACAGCTGTCCTCGTTGCCGTCATGGCGAGTGTGACCGAGTCCATGCCGCGCGAGTGGGCGGACATGTCACTCGACCCGCGCATACTCGAGGCACTGCGCGACCTGCACTGGCTGCGGCCGACATCGGTGCAGCGGGCGTGTGTGCCGCTTGCGTTGAAGGGGCGTGATGTGTCGATGCAATCGCGGACCGGGTCAGGTAAGACTGGCGCGTTTGTCATACCCGCCGTGCAGCGCCTGCTGCAAGCACGTGCCATGCAGGAAGGCAACAACAGTGGTGGCGGCAGCAGCAGTGCGACACGGCGACTGCGTACGCCGTTTGCGCTTATTCTGGTGCCGTCGGTGGAGCTGTGTGCGCAGACGGGGGAGGCAACGCAGGAGATTGCGAAGCACGTGCGACCGCGACTGCTTGTCGACAACCTGACGAGCGGCAACGCGGGTGTGACGGCGGCGCGCGTGGCAGCGTCGCACGTGCTTGTGTCGACGGCCGCGTTGCTCGCACTGCACATTCGCCGCGGTGTCGTCACGGCCGAGGTGCTGCAGCACGTGCGCTACGTTGTCATGGATGAGGTTGACATGCTCATGCGCATTGCGGAGTTGTCGCTGCAGACGATACAGTCGGTGTTGCCGAGCACACGGCAGACGATTCTCGCCTCGGCAACGCTCACCGAGGGCGTGGCGGCAATGCGCGGACAGCTGCTGCACAGTCCCGTCAACATCATACTCAGCAGCAATGCTGCCGACGACGATGACGGCGGCAGTGCGCACGGTGCAAGCACGGCTGCTGCAGCAACAACGGCAACAACGGCAACAACTGCTGTACCAGTCGAGACGCGTGTGCTGCTGCGTGATGTGCAGGCATCGACACTGCGGCAATACTACCTCGTCGCCACCGACGAGTGTCATCGTCACACGCTGCTCTACGCCCTCTACCGCTTTGCGCTGCTGCAGGGCAAGACGCTCATCTTTGTCGACGACGAGGACGACACGTACACACTGCAGCAGTTCCTCGAGCAGCTTGGCGTGGCGACGCTTGTGTACGACGCGAATCTGCCCATGAATGTGCGCCTCGACACGCTGCGCCGCTTCCAGGCCGGCGAGTTGTGCACCCTCGTCTGCACCGACGGCACCCTCGACAGCGTCGAGCAGCTGCAGCAGCAACTGCTGCACGAGAATGACAGCAACAACGGCAGCCGTGGTCGTGGCGCTGTCACACACGACAACGACGATGACGATGCCGACAACGGCGACGGACGAGGACGACGGCGCGGTGGCGACGGTGGCGCGACGGCGGCGTGTCGTAAGCGAGGGCGTAGTCACAGCAACAAGGGCAGCCGACACGCTCCGGGTGCCGAGGCGGACGCTGCTGCGGCTGCGAAGGAGGCGACGGCGCCGTCTGCACTGCATCGTGGTATTGACTTTAGTCACGTCCGCAACGTCATCGTCTACAACGGCGTCGACGCGCACTCGTCGCTCGCGCTGTCGCGCTACACCCACCGTGTCGGTCGCGCCGCACGTGCGGGTCAGCCTGGCATGTCCATCGTCATCCTCTCCGTCCCGCAGGCGAAGCAGCAGCTGTCGCCGCTGCGTGCGTACTGCCGCGGCCGCGGCGACGCCCTCGCGCCCTTCCGCGCGCTGCAGCGCAGTGAGGCGGCGAAGCTACAGTACCGCGTCGACTCGGTGCTCGCGAACATTACACGCGCGGCGACACGCAAGCTGCGTGTGGCGACGGTGGCGGCTGAGCTCGGCCGCAGCGCCTACCTCGCCAGTCATCTCAGTCAGCGCGACGTCAGCGCACTGCAACGTGTGGTGCGTCGCTCTGTCAAGGCGGTGGCGGTCGAGCGTGGCGTGCTCGACGTGCCCGAGTATATGCAGCTGCGTGGGGTGGACGATGTGGCGGCGTACACGCAGCGCGTGCGGGCGCGCGAGACGCGGGCGCGTCGCTTTGCCACCACACTGCGCACGCAGTCACAACAACAACAACAACAACACGCGCTCGTGCGCACACGCGATGGTGGTCATGGTGGTGGTGCAGGGACGACGTCGACGTCGGACGCGCTGAAGGCGGTGGCGACGCGACTGCGACCGACGGCACACGCACGTCACGGTAAGGGCAGCGGCAAGTAAGACGCTACACACAGACACACGTACAGCTACGCGCGCATCACTGCGTCGCTCTGTCCGTGTGTGTACACAATAGTAAGCATAAGCCACGACTAAAACGAGCAAGCTGTATGTGTTGTGCGTGTACGTATGTGTGTGTTTGTGTGTGTGCTTCTGCCGTTGTTGTTGTCACAGCTGCCGTCATGCGCATGTCATTGTCGCCTTGCATGTACAGCTAGTGCACCGTCTACGCACACGTATATATACACACACGTACGTATTTGTGTACACGTATGCGTCATGTCGGATGCGTCACCGGTGCATCCGTATCGCTTGCTATCACGGCCAACACAGTGGCAGGCGGCGCACAAGCTGCGCTACGCACTGCAATGCTATGGCACCGCACACGCCGCCGCCGTCACGCACGCCGTCGAGCAGCATCTGCTGCTGCCCGTGTGCAACGAGGACGACGCGGTGGAGTGTGACGGTGAGGCCACGCTGCGCGGCGACCTGCACGCCATGACGTCACGTCGCCTGCTTGTGCGTGCCGTGAGTGACGTGTGCGACGGCACAAGAACGGCGGCAACAACGCAGCCGCAAGCGACGTCGTCGTCCTTGTCATTGCCGTCGTCGCCGCTGTATGACGGTGGTGTGGCGGCAACAACGCCAGCAATGCCCATCACACGTGAGCAGCAGCAGCAACAACAGCAGCAGCAGCAGCAGCAGTCCTCGGCACCGCCACAGAGCATCGACACACTGTCGCCGCTGCCGATCGAGGCGCTGTATCAGCACTACCACATCTGTGTCGTCGTCGACGTCGCCGCACGCAGCCGCGTCGTCGCCGACAATGGCGAGGTGTTGCTCGACCGCGCCCCACACATCCTCGCCGCGCTGCTGCGAACCGTGCACACGACGCTGGCGACACGCGCACGCGCAGTGCGTGACATGCGACGATGGCTGCACACACACGTTCGCGACGCGGCGAGGCGGCGAGGTGTACTGGCGCGTGTGTGGCAGCCGCGTGTGTACGTCTCGGTGCTGCTCGCCAACGCCCCTGCTGGCCTCGTCGCGGCCACGCCATACAGCGACAACAACAACAGTCGTGGTCGTCGTAGTGCGATGGCGTCGTGCCGCGACCTGGCCTGCAGACGCTGCCTGGGCGTTGTCCTCGACGATGACGCGAGTGTGCGCGTCGACGGCGACGACTGCGCGCTCGTGCCGCTGCTCGTCCGCTACGACGCGCGCACGCTGCTGCGCTCGCGACGTTGCAAGCAGCAGCAGCAGCAGCAGCACAGACACACGACCTCGTCGTCACACGACGCAGAGGCGGACGAGGGCGAGGGCGTGAGGGCAGTCGTTGCACGGCTTCGTCGTGCGCTGCATGATGTCGAGCGACGGACAGTGGCAGCGCTGCAACGAGAACGACAGCAGCAGCAGCAGCACGACAGACACACAAACACATTGCCACCCGTGTGCGGCACCGGTGACAGTGCTGCGTCGGTGGGCGCGATGCTCGAGCACGTGCTACACACGATACCTGAGCGCGCACGCGAGTGTCATAGCGTGGTGATCGTGTCGAGTGCGGCGGCGGCGGCGGCGACGTGCAGCGAGGCCACGTCGCAGCTGCTCGTCGCCGCGGTGCTGCGACGTAATGTGATTGTGTCGTGTGTGCTGCTCGATCGTCACGTTGCGGTCGCCTCGCCACCCTACGCACCGCTGCTGCGCCTCCTCGTCGCCGTTGGCGGCTTCGTTGTGCAGGCGAACTATTGGCACGCCATGGCCGCCGTCGCCCTCAACGCGCAGTGGGCGTCGCAGTATGAGGGCGCCCGCTGCCTCGCACAGCAGCTCTTTGTACAGCTCGTCCGTGAGTTTCCGTGTGTCGCTGCGGCGGCACGAACGAGGGCAACGGCGTCGGCAACAACAGCCATGACAGTCGCGACTGCTGCTGCACCACCGCTGTCGTCGCCGCTGACGATGGCTACCACGGCGACGTTTGCGCCTTCGCTTGTGGTGCGCACAACACAACAACAACAACGACAGCAGCAGCAGCAACAGCAGCAACATGTTGCGCACCTGACGCGCAGTAGCAGCAGCGTCGCCGAGACGGCGAGTGTGTTGTTGTACGACGACTCGTACAGCGTCAACGCAGACGACAAGAGCGGCGGCGGCGGCGGCAGCAGCGTGACACGCGCACTCTTTGCCTGTGCAGCCGCACGCTACAACGAAGGATGGCGTGTAATGCTACACACGACGCCGACTATGATCACGGGCGCAGCCACAACGACCGCCACGGCAGCAGTGTGTAGTGACGATGTCGCACACATGGTGGCCGTGTCGGCGCGTCAGCCTCACGGCTTCGCACGTGGCAGCCTCTGCCTCTGCTACGAGTTGTACACGTGTCCTAGCAGCAGCAGCAGCAACAACAACAACAGCAGCAACAACAGCATGATGACAACAACAATGAGCACCGTGCTGCGGCGACGTGTTCTCGTTGTCGGTGCGCGTGCACTCGTGCTCGCCTTTTGCGCCCTCGCAGATGACGACGAGCAGACGACGTCGACATCGACAACGGCGATGGACGTGTCTGCCGAGTGGCTGTGCTATTGTCGTGCGTATCTGACGCTGCTGCGTGTACAGCTGCATCGCTGGCTGCGTGCGGAGCACGCGATGCTGCTGTTGCTCACACTGTCACGTCGCGCGCTGCTGACGACACCGCCAACAACAACAACAACAAGAGCAGCAGTGAGCAGTAGGGCGGCCATGGCGCCGCTGCTGCGTGTGTGCCGTGTACGTCATGGCAATACTGCGTGTGCCGAGTGGTGTGATGTATGTGATGTACACACGCTGTGCGTGACGGTGAGCTACGACGACGTGCTGCCCATGTGCACCCGCGCAGCGCCGCTGTTCTTGTCCTCAACCGCGACGTGGTTGCTGCCGACGGCTGTGACAGGGACGACAAGGTCGCCTGCACCGCTGTGCACGGCGGTGCTGCGCAGTGTGCGTGCACTCGTGCAGCAGCGACTGCCACATCTTGTCTGTCTGTCATCGTCGCCGCGCAGCAACAAGGAGAAGGACGACAACGACGACGACGATGACGACGACGCGACGCTGACGTTTGTGCACGCAGACGACACACCTACACAGCCTGACAACAACAACAGTAGCAGTAGGTATAGCAGCACACAGCGCTACGTACTGCAGTTCACCGTGCTGCAGCGTCGTACACACGACCGCAAGGACAACACCGCCACGCACAACACCGACGTCAGTGTAGCAACAGCAATGGCTGTTGCAACTGTACACGACGACGACGATGACAGTGGTGTGTACGCGCTGTGCATCGAGTGTCGCCTCAGCTGTCCGCCAGCAGCGCCGACAGCTGTTGTCGATCCGGCAACAACACCGCACAGTGACGACGACGACGACACGCGCGCGCACACACAGCGCACGACCTTGTCGTGTGCACACGTACCCGACGACTGCTGTGTGTGTGCTTGTGCACACGACGATTGCATGCGCACGGCGCCACGCGTGCTGCAGCGGCTCGCGCGCCTCGTAGTCGAGTATATTGCCACGCCTGACGACAAGGTGACGACAGCAGCGACAGCGACACAACACGCGCTACGTGCACGTGTCGTGACGCAGCCGTCGTTGCTCGCCATTGTGTCTGCGGCGACGTCGTCACAGCACGCTGTGTCGCCGCTGCTACTGCCACGCATAGAAGGCTGCTGCGCTGCTCTTGCTGCCGCCGCTGCTGCCAGGACGGCAGCAACAGCTGCAGCGGCAACAGCTGCAGCCACGGCGACGGCGTCGTGTGTGACGGCAGCACAAGTGCATCGCAGTGTGTCGACGTGTTCTGTGTTGTCACCGTGGCTGCTGGCTGAGTGGCAGTCTGCGCATGTCGTGTTGTGCTGCACGTGTGGTGATGGCAGCAGCAGCGGCGGCACGAGCAACGAGACCAACCATGACAGCACGAACACGATGCTTGCAAGTAGCAGCGGCAGCGCTAGCGGCAGCGACGGTGGTGAATGCATGCGTGTGCTCTTCTACTGGGCCGTGGCACGGCGCGTGAGTGAGGGCGGCCGTGTGCTGCTCCTGCAAGAGCAGCCACAACACGCACGGCAACCGACGCAGCCGTTGACGTCGTGTGACGCACAACAGGGCGGTGCTGTTGTGGTGATGCGAGCAGTGTTGCAGTCGCCATCGGCGCCGCACACGGCGGCAGTGGACAACAACAGTAAGCGCGACGGTGTAGGCGAGGGCGAGTGCAGCAGCAGCAGCAGCAGCGACAGCAGCACGCGCACGGATCGTGCACCACCGCAACAACAAGTACGATACGGCTACGTCGATGTCGTCGACCTTGTGTATGCACACGCAACTGTGTCAGTGCACATACATCGTCTGCTACACACAGCATCACGTCCACTGACGCCGTCGACGCTGCGCGCGTGCACGCGTGATGTGCGCGGCGATGACGTGCGCATGGCGACGGCGTTGCATACCTTTCGCATGCTCGTCAGCAGTCGCGCAGAGCGACGTGCCGTTGCTGCTGCTGCGACTGCAGCTGACGATAACGACGACGTGGCCGCAGCGGCGACGATGACAGCAGCATCAACGGCAGCGGCACGGCGTACATGTGCGTCTGCGGCGCACACGACAACGCCGATACGCACTCGTGTGCAGTCGCTGTTGCCGTACCTGCGTCGAGAGCACGCCACATGCATCACGCTGCGTGTACCACGCAACAACGGCAACACACGGGCGATGGCGCGTGCGCTGCGTCGTAGCGTGTGCGCGTTGCTCTGTATGCTCGGTGACTGCGTGACGTGCGCGCGCGCAGATGCACTCGATGCGCGTCTTGCAGCAGCCTTGTACGCGACCGACGACGGCGGCGACGACGACGAGAACGCGGACAAGAACGGCAGCAACAGCGACAGTGACAGCGACGATGTGACGAACACGTTACAGCGCACACACGACAAGGACGACGACGACGACGACGAGAGCGCAGGACAACGACGACGGCGGCAACAACAGCGCGTGTACGTCGCTGTGATGTACCCCATACGCTACCAGACACTGCTCTATCTGCTCGTCGCGGTCGACGAGGACACGACGCGGCTGCACAGCAGCCACACGGTGCGCGTGCTCGTCGCCGCACTGAACGCGGCGCTGCTGCAGCGTGGCATGGCAGAGCGCTACCGCAGCACAAGCAGCCACACCACGTCAGGTGCGCCGCAGTCGCACAAGGCGGTGGTGTGTGCGGGTGATGCGGCGGTGCTGTATGCGCTGCGACGTATGCTCTTGTGCTTCACTGCTGTGCAGACGACACGACACGTGCTGCAGCAGCAGCCGTACAGCAGTCTGCACACGACAACGCTACACGACGTGCTGCGTGCGTCGTCGCAGCTCAGCACCTACGCAGCTGAGCTGAACATCACACCGCTGCTCTACCTCGTGCGCAGTCGCTGTGTGCGCGACGTGGGCGGTGCGGCCGTGACGGCGTCACAGCACGCACACGCAGCGAGCGACGACGATGACGACACGACACAGACAGACGCGGTAACGCGGCAGCTGCACGACATTGTAGCGTCGCTGCTGCGGTCGCTCTTCTGCACACACGCATCACAGCCTACGCTGTTGTTGCTGTCGCCGTCGTCGGCACTGTCGTCTGTGGCGATGCTGCCTGTGCTTGTCAAGGTGGTGGTGTGCATGCTGCCTACACCACACGCAAACAACAACAGCAACAACAACAACAACAACAGCAGCAGCGATGACGACAACAACAATGGCAGTGACAAGAACAAGGAGCAAGCATGCCGTGCGCAGTGCTATGTTGCCTCGTCTGCTGCAACGACAACAGAGACGACAGCAACAACAACAGCGACAGCGTGGCAGCCTCTTGACGAGACGGACAACACCGACGATGACGACGACGATGCAACGGCGGCGCAGTCGTCACCGTCGCGGCTGTGGCTGCGTTTGTTTGTGCGCACTGTGCCGGCAGAAGTGTGTGACCTGTGCCTTGTCGACACGAAGGAGGACAACAACAACAACAGCAACAGCGGCAAGAAGGACAACACACGCACCGTACAGCAGCAGCAGCAGGGCATGTACTCGCCGTCCGTCTACACGTATGCGCGTCGGGCACTGCAGAGCTTCATGTTCTACTACACACTGCAGCAAACATCTGCCGTCGAGGCAAACAACAGCAGCAACAACAACAACAACAGCAACAACACAACAGACGTGGACGAGTTTGTGTCGCGGCTGTTTGCCGCACGTGACGCCGCGGCGGCGCTGTCGCGTGTGTCGTGTAGTGACGTTGCGCGTGCACTCGCGCACTATGGTGGCACGAGCAACGGGCATACAAACAGCACGCTCGTTCCTGGCGCATCCATGACGACGACGACAAGGACAACGACAGCCGCCGCTCGCGTGCGCAGCCACAGCGCCTACCCCCCACACGTTGCGGCTACGATGACGGCGATGACGAGTGCGATGGCGTCACGCGTGGCGGTGTACTGCCTCGAGAGCAGCTTTACATCACAGCCGTTTATGCAGCTGCAACACCAGCTGCAAGAACAACAGCAGCAGCAGCAGAAGCAGCAGCAGGAGGCCACGATAGCATCACGTGATGGCAACAACAACAGCAGCAGCAGCAGCAGCAGCGCCGCTGTTGCGGCGGCGGACGGGGGCGATGACGCGTACACGTCGGTGTCACCCGTGCTGCGTCGTACACTTGTGCATGATGACGGCGAGGCGATGGTGCAGCGTGTGCGCAGCATTGCTGGCATGCAGCCTCTGCTCGATCGTCTTGTGACGCCCGCATTGTATCACGTACACGACAACAACAAGAGCAGCAGCAACAACAACAGCAGCAATAACGGCAGTGATGAGGAGGAGGATGAGGAGGAGGAGGCACGCGGTGGTGTCGCCGCGCGACTGCGACTGTCTGTGCAGTTCACACAGCAGACGAGTTTGTATCGCAGCATTGACGCCGCCACCGCCGTCGCGCACGTTTTTGCGCGTTGTGTGAGTGAGGACAATATGTGTGTGGTGCCATGCATGCACAGTGACGTGAAGGATGATGACAGCAACAACAGCAACAGCAACAGCAACAACAACCACACCGCAACGATCGATCACACGAGCCGCGACAATGACGAGGACGGCAGCGATGTCGAGCGGACATATGTGTTTGTGCCGCATGCCGCGTCTGCGGGGCGATGGTGGGTGGCGGTGCGCATGCGCCTTGTCGATGACGCGACAGACGCGACACGGCCGCATGCCGCCACCACACACGCCAACAACGACGACAACAGTAGTGACAAGGACGTCGTTGTCACAGGCGAGGACGAGGGCGGTGACAAGGGCAGCGTACAGCGGCCGCCGCGGCAGCCACGCCGACGACCACGACGACGACGCGAGGCGGTGCTGCTCTGCTACGATGCACGTCGTGGCGGGTGCGGCGACGGCGCGCATGACAGGCGCGCGACGCGGATGTGTGCGCAGTCGTTGCTGCAGGCACTGCGCACACACTTGCACCGTAAGATGCTGCAGGTCAGTCAGCTGCACCTGCTGCAGCAGCTGCGCGACACACAACACGCGAGCAATGAGCTGCTGCCACTGCACTGGGCAGATCAGTTCGCGCCTGCCACACAGCCATCACAGCAGCCATCGTCGCGCATGAGCAGCAGCAACAACAACAACAACAACAACAACAACAGCAGCAGCGCCAGCCCTTCGTCGTCGTCGTATTACTTGCGTGGCCGTACCGTGCTGGAGATACCCATCTATGGCAAGCTGCAGCATCAGTGTCGCAAGATGCTCGCCCGCATTGCGAGCAACAGCGCACGCCTCGAGCTCATCACGATCTACAACCGCAGTCAATGCTTCGTTGTCGCCGATGACGCCGCGGCCGACCTGTTCCACTGCGTGCGGCTCGTGTTTGTCAAGGATACGGCGCAGCGCGTGTCGCCGGCGATGCCGGCGCCGACGATCGCGGCGAGCGACCGCTGTCCGCGGCTGCTCGTGCAGCTCTACAGTGCCGTGTCCACCACACGCGTGCAACGGCCCCTGCGCAAGCTGCACGAGTTCTGTTACTCACTAGCCGTGCAAGAGTTGCAGGGCCACCTGAACTATGTACAGCACAACCGTCTCGCACACCACGATGTTGTGTTTCTACAGAGCCAACGCCTATCACCGCTGACGCTGTCGCTCGATGCACACGCGCTGCGGCACCTGCACGAGGCAGGTGACAACGACAACGACGACAACGACAACAACGATGAGGAGGATGGCGTCGATGTGCTGCGCGATGTGGCGCTGTTGCTGCTGTTTGTGCACCTGCGTGAGAACAAGTACAAGCGTGTCGAGGTGCAGCGCGACGAGGGCGTCCACGCGACGAGCACCTTTGTCGAACACTACAACCTCGACGATGACAAGAGCAACAGCAGACAGGTGCACGATCGACAGCAGCAGCAGCAACAACAACAACAGCAGTCGTCGTCGTCGTCGCCGTCGCAGCGTGTGCTGCACTTTGTCAAGCTTGTCGAGCAGGTGACGGATGTGCTCGTGTCATGTGCCGTACGTATTGACGACGACAACAACAGCAGCAGTGACAACAATGACGACAACACAGACGACAAGAGCAGTGCCCTTGCACAGCAGCAACAACGACACGAGCAGCAACAGCAGCGGCGTCACGCTACACTTATTGTCGAGCGCTACACAACCAAGACACCCGCAGAGCGCTACACACACGGCGAGAGCGAACGCGTCGCACTGCAGCTGCTCGAAGACATTGTACACAACACGGCGGTGCAGCTGCAGCTGTACGTTCTGCTCACATGCGACGTGGGCGCGGCGGTGCTGCCGCGGCGTGTGCGTGCGCTACTGCGCTGCGCGCAACGCATGCGTGTTGCCGAGTGTGCGGTGCTGCAGCAGCGACGCATGCCGCTCGCACCACACGTGAGCACGGCATTGTTGCCGTCGCTGGTGGCAAGCCTGGCCGAGGTGCTCGCGCCGCTGTCGCCACGCTGCTACATGGCGACACCGCGGTCGGGCTGCACTGCTTGCGATGTGCGCGTTGACGACGAGGACGACAACAACAACAACGATGACACAGACGAGGCCACGTCGCTGTGTGAAGTGTGGCCGTCGGTGTGGCCGTGGCACGAGGCACTGCAGCAGAGCGTTGTGGCCGACTGCACGGTCGTGTACATTGTGTGCGACGCGTGTACGAGCAACGGCAACAGCAATAGTAATAGTGCAGAGAAGCAAGTGCGTGCAGGTGTGGCCGCTACTGCACAACCAATCACTGCGCTCGCTGCACAGCACGCCATGCTGCGCGAGCAGCAGCAGCGTGACGTGTGCGATGCCGTGCCGGCGTGTGTTGTGCTGCGCCTGTCACTGCGTAACAGCAACAACAACAAGACGTGCAGTGGCGGCTGCGTAGAGGTGATGGCGTATAATGTGCGCGATGGTGAGGCGTTGCTGCGTCAGGTTGAGGCGGTCGTGCGGCGTGGCGCAGCGCACTCGTCGCTGCTGCGTTGTGTGCTGCTGCAACGGCTCGGCTATGCGTCGGAGACGGCAGCAGCGGCAGCAGGCGCAAGCGCCATCAAGGAGAGTGATGTGGCGGCGTTGTGTGGTCGTGTCGTGTGCGACGATGACGCAAGCCATGCGTTGCAGCTGGCGTGGTCAACAAGCAGCAATAGCAGCAGCATCAGAGCGCTGACGACGACGACGGTGACGGCGAGTGCGGCGGGTATGTGTGCGCCGCGTCGTCGTGCAGGCACCGTACGCTATGGTGTGTGGCAGTCTGCAGCAGAGAAGAACACGAGCGATCCTAACAACAACAACAGCAGCAACAGCAGTGGCATGACGCTCGCGGTGCTGCTTGCGGGGCTGTATCTGCGCGGCCGCATTGTCGATGGTGTCTTTGCCTACGAGGATGCGTGTCGTGTGCTGTGCGCCGATCGCATGGCGACGTATGCTGCCGCTACACGAGCAGCGACAACAGCGACAATGCGCAGCAGCAACAACATGAACACCGCTGTCATGACGCGGCTGCGGCGACAGTGTCAGCGCGATGTGGACGAGCTCGTGGCGAGCGGCACACTCATCGTCGTTGTCGATGACGATAACGACGCAACGACAGTGACCTCGTCACAGCCTGCTGCGCATGCATCAAGAACGAAGCACGCCATGTTGTTGCGTTGTTGTTGTTGCCATGCCATGTCGCAACAACAACAACAGCAGCAGAGCAGGCAGCAACAGCACAAGCAATGTTGTTGCACCGTGTCTGCAGCACTCGCCAGCGGTGTGAGTGTGGTGGCTGACAATGTGCAGCGACACATGCTCGTTGCACATGCCATGCTGACGGCGCGTCACACACACGCACGCGCCGATGCACTTCTCACGCGCTGCGGCACGCTGTGGGCGTTGCTTGCACAGCAGCAACAACAACAACAACAGCAGACGACGACGCCGTCACACGGTGGCAGCCACGGCAGTGGCAGCACCGCATTGGCGCGTGCACGCACCGCACTCGAGCTCGCCGCGTGCGCTGTCGAGCTGCAGGAGTGCAGTCAGCAGTTGTTTGGCGAGCGCGTGCCCGAGAGCGCGTTCGCGTCGGTGCGATGGCGGCCGCACGATGACGTCCTCGCACCACAGCTGCCGCCGCGCACGCGTCAGCACAAGGCGAGTTGCGCACTCGCGGACGCCACACTGCACGCGTACATGCGCCACCTGCGCCGCGTCTACCCGCGTGCGTGCGTCGTGGATGTTGACCCCGACAGTGCGGCGGCCACGTCGCACCCGGTGCTGCTGCGTCGTCTGCTCTGTCGCTACGGTAAGGTGGTGTGCACGGAGCAAGTGACACCGAACAACAACAGCAGCAGTGACGATAATGTGCTCTTGTTCAGCACACACTTGTATCTCGTCTTGCTGCCTATGGACCATGTGTTGCACGCGTCCCATCACACACGTCACGGCCATGGCAACGACAACAGCAACGACACCGTGTCGCGTATACGCGCGCGTGGTGTGCTGATACTCGAGGTTGGCTTGCAGGTGGCGCACTACGCGCTCGACGTGTACGCGTGTCGCGGGGCGTGCATGTCGCCCGCTGCGCTGGCGCGCGTCACGGCACGTGTGCGGCGGCAGCTGCGCTTCGACAGTGTGCTGTACGACACGGCCGTCGAGCAGCTGCAGCAGCACATACGCAGCTATCGTGCGCGGCTGCCAGGCGGCAAGACGATGGCGGCGGCACTGCGTTATGTGTGTCACTATGCGCCATCGCCACCGCCAGGCAGTCGACACGTGGCGGTGCGGTATGCCGTGACGGATGCGAATGTCACACGACTGCGTCGTCTACCACGACGTGGGCGCCGTACCGCACACGCACACAACAACAACAATAGCAACGAGGACGACGACGCTGCCATCTTTCTCGTCCCATCGATTGTCACGCACATGCACTGTCGCGCGACGCGACGGACGTATCGCCATGTAGGCCTCATGTCGTGGCAGCCTGCGCAGTTGTTTGCACTGCTCGTCGCCGTGGACGACGACGTTGACGACGACAATGGCAACAACAACAACAACAACAGGAATGTATGTGACAAGGTGGCGCGCCATGACGGCGGTGGCGGCGGCAATAGCTACAACAGCAAGAGCAGCAGTCGATGCGAGGATGCTCGTGCGACGTACGACGACGACAACGGTCGCAACAACAGCAATGGCGCTCGTGATGCGTTGTCGTGTACGCAGCCGCTGCAGGACATGGCGTTGTTGCTCGTACACGTCAAGGCGGCACTGCTGCGTGAGCTGCTGACGCGCACCGCACCAGAGCGGCTGTCAGCAGCTCGTGATAAGTTCACACGCACATTGCGGCGTCGTGTGCACGACACGGCTGCTGCTACTGCTGCTGCTACTGCTGCTGCCCATGCAGCGAGGCAAAGCGACAAGGACGAGGACGAGGACAGGCGCAGCAGCAGCATGACGCACACGAGCGATGATGGCAACGACGACGATGATGACGATGACGACGACGACAGTGCGCGATGGCCGACGATGGATGAGTTGCTGCTGCTCTGCGCGCGAGCGCAATGTGTTGTGCTCGGCGCCGCAGACGACGGCGACGAGGAGGAGCAGCTGCATGAACAGCAGCGGCAGCGACACGGCACGCGACATGTGTGCTATACACATCGCGAGGCGCGAGTGCTGTCGCTGCTGCCGCCTGCGCTGCCGCAGTACGGTGTGCCACAGACAACCTCGCTGCACGGCGTCGTCGATCGTCACACACTGCAGCAGTGGTGTGACACGCTGTGCCCTGGCTACGTCGTGCACGTATTTGTACTGAATGGCAAGCACAACAGCTCGGCGGACGCACACGACGTGCCGCTGTCGTCGGCTGCGCCACCACTGCATCGTGTGCACGCGGACGACGACAACAACGACGACAACAACAACGACGACAACGCGACCACACGAGGTGTACGCACGCTGTCTGAGTATGACGTGCGCGATCTGTTTGCGGCCTCGTCGTGTGCACACTCGTTGCCGTTGCAGGCAGACGGCAGTTGTGGTGGTAGTGGTGTGCGCGTTGTGCTGACGTTTGCACACGATGACAGCCGTCACGGCAGCGAGGACAATAACAGCAATGCGTCGTCGGCAGCGTTGCTCGTCGTGACGTGGTGCTGCACGCGTGACCTGCGCGTGTGTGCCACTCAGCCTGTCGTGTCACTGTACCGTCTTGCGGACGCAGAACAGGCGTGTTGTGAGCAGCAGCAACAACAACAACAACAAGAGCAGCAGCAGCAGCAGTCACCACTGCAGCCGCTGCTCGCACGACAACACAGCAGCAGTGATGGTGTCGAGGTGGACAAGCAGCAGCAGCAGCGGCGCCGACACGTGTCTGTCGTGACGGCGCTGACACGACACGAGCAGAGGCTGGTGCGTGCGCTATGTCGCTTTGCTGTCGATGTGCAGTGGTGTGCTGCCATCGTGCCGCCATAGCAATGTGCAGTTGTTCACATGTACATATACACTTGTGTTTTTTTATTGTGTTTGTATTTGCAGATGCAACATGCACACGTTGCACTGCTTGCGTGTTGCATTTGCAGGCAATACAGTGTGCCATACATACACACACACACAGACACACACAGACATGCATGTAGTGAGTGACGACTGCAGTCGCGACGTCGAGGTGGTGTTGCGGCACGGTTGTGTACTGCGCATCGGCTACACAGATGACTGTCATGTGCAGCTGCCGCGTTCGTTGCCACCACGCACGCGGCCAGTGCCGCACACGAGTGCAGCGACAGCGCGCAAGAGCAGCAGCAACGACGACTACGCAAACGAGGCGACAGCGGCCTCGTCGTCTGTGCACGCCGTCGTCGCGACACTGCGCTGTGTTGGTAGCCGCCGTGATGTACACGGCATTGCGCGTCTGCGCGTGTGCAGCATCTACACGCCTGTGCACGTCAATGGCGTACGCGTGCTGCGCGGCGGCGGTGGCGCCGTTGCTCTGTCGTCTGCGTGTACGTTGTCCTTTGGCCTCGGCAGCGGTGCCATGTCTGCACTGCACTGTACATTGCGACCCGCAATGACGACGACAACAACGATGACAACACGAAGGACGCATAGGCGACAACACGAACAAGGGATGTTGCTGCTGTTGTCTGTGCCTGCGCGCGCCCTAGGCACAACCGCCGCAGCACTGCTACGCCGTCATGGCTGCAGCGAGGTCGACGATGACGACACGGCTGTCGCTGTAGCGTATACAAAACTTGCTGCGACAGCCACCACCACCACCACAACAACAACAACAACGACGGCACCACCACCGTATGCTGGCAATGTTAACGACGCACAGAGCAGCGACGGTGTCGTCTGCGCGACGGCGCCACCCGAGGAGGTGTTGTCGGTGTGCAGTTGTGTAGACGGCAACAATAACAGCAACAACAACAACAGCAGCAACAGCAACAGCAGCAGCGAGCACGAGAAGGCGGACGAGGACGGCAGTGTCGACGTGGACGTGTGTGACGAGACGTCCATGGTGACAGTGTGTGCAGCCGCCACGGCAGCGACTGAGCAACACGACGGCGAAGAGCAACAGCAGCAACAGCAAGACGTGACGTACAACAACAACGCGGACAACAACAACAACGCCGACAACAACAATGCGGACAGCGGCGTGGCACTGCTGCCCGCCTCGTGTGTGTGGCGGCCCGCCGGCGTTGAGGTGTTCGACGAGGCGGGTGCCATTCGCGGTACGCTGTCGTTGACGACGCGACGGCTGCGCCACGACGGCGACGGCGTCGACGCGGCCATGACGCAGACAACAACAATGACAACAATGACGAACACAACGAGCTGCTTGTCGTCCTCGTCGCCCTCGTCGTTTTCGTGCGCTGATGTGGCGCTGAACGAGACTAGCAACAACACAAGCAACAACAACAACAACAACAACAGTGACATCACGTGCAGCAGAGCGAACAAGAGCGGTGATGATCGTCAGGCAACCGCGGCAGTGACAGCCACCACCACGACGACGACACGCAGCTGTCACTGCTCGCAGTGTGCTCGTCGCGGCGACAATGTCGACGACAGCGATGACGCCTTCTTCGACGTCTGTGGCAGCTGGTTCAGCGATGCAGACAATGACAAGGACGACGAGGCGGACGACAGCAGCTGCTGTGGCACAGAGTACAACACCAACTGTGATGGCAGGGCAGCTCTGCGGCCGTCACACCACAACGCCAACGCGACACACACCGCAACAACAACAACAACAGATCGTAGCAGCAACAGCAGTGCATTGTGTGTGTGGCAGTGTGGTTGTGCACGTCGTGGTTGTCGTGCAGCGACGACGCAGTCGTCACGACAGCTTGTCATTGTGCCGTATGTAGTCGAGCGACGCTATGCACAGCTGCGTCGTGTGCCGCTGCTGCCGCTGTCCACTGCACACGCCTCGCCGTCACGCGCAGCTGCTCATCGTCACTGCTGCGGCGGAGGAGCACAGCTGCGCTGCGGCGAGGCGAGTAGTGCGTGCAGTACGGGGTATGCTACAAGCCATGGTCGACGTCTGATGCGCGGTCAACAACAACAGCATCGGCAGCAGCAGCGACAGCATTGTGACAGTCGCATGACGCGCGCCACCGTCGCGACAACAGCGTCGACGCTGAACTCGTGCAGCAAGGCGCTGCCGTCACCTGGCGCACGTCACGGCACGCAACAGGCACATCACTACCCACATCACCACAACAACAACAGTAACAGCAGCATCAGCGGCGACGAGGCCGTGCCACATGCTGTCGTGGTTGCTGCACAACGCGTGCTCGACACGCTCGAGCGTCACTATCGCAGCAGCAACAACACGTTTGCCAAATTTGCCGCCGACACGCGTGCGCAGCTGCTGCGCGACATGCACGTGTTGACCGCCGCGCTGCAGCATCGTCGCCGTGGCGCCGATGTTGTGCTGCGTTTACGCTCGCCTGTCTTTTGCAGCGGCGACGTGCACGGCAGCTACGCGGACGCGCGCGCCATCTTCCGTGACTGCGTCACATTACATCACTGGTCGCTCGCAACGCTGCCGCTGCTCTTTCTGGGCGACTATGTTGACCGTGGTGCGCACAGCGTGCAGGTGGTGCTGCTGCTCTTTGCGTGGGCGGCGCTGTGCCCACAACACGTGCATCTGCTGCGTGGCAACCACGAGGACAGCGACGTGAATGGCGACACGGAGGTGTACGGCGATGATAGCTATGTGTGCGCGTGCACGCGCTTCTTCGGCGCGGGTGCGGGGCGGCAGATGTGGCAGTGCAGCAACGCCGTGTTCCGCGTCCTGCCGATTGCCGCTGTCATTGACGATGTTGTGTTTGCCTGTCATGGCGGCATACCACTGCTCATCGACGACGATGACGACGGCAGTGATGACATGGCAAGCGACGAGGTGCGGCGTACGCGCAGCAACGCCAACACACGGCGCAGCGACGACACGGCTGTTGCGTCGACGACGACGACGACGACGACGGTGACGACAACACACAGTCAATGCAAGGCAACACACGCGTGCTTCGCGGGTATGTTGCGTGGCACACTGCCACCGTCGCTCTTTCACTTTGCAACGCTGACGCCGCAGCGCGACGACGACGCGGCGACGGCACGGCGACGACGACTGGTGCGTGAGCTACTGTGGAACGACCCGGCGGCGACTGACGGGCACACACGCCATCGTCACAGCGGCAACGACAGCAACAATGCTGCTGCGACGATCGCCGAGGATGATGTCACATGTGTTCGCGACTGTGCTGGACAGCGTGCGACATTGTCATCGTCGTCTTCGTTGTTCTCGTCGTTGCAGTCGTGTGCGTATGACGAGTACGGCTTCCGCTGCAATCACTATCGCGGTGACTGGCGTGGCATCATACACGAGTTCAGCGAGTGTGCGCTGCGCCGCTTCTTTGCTCGCTACGGCTTCGCACTGTTGCTGCGTGCGCATCAGCAGAAGCGACGGGGTGTGGCGGTGCAGCAGCGATGCGGCATCATTACGCTCTTCTCGTGCTGCAACTACGCCGACGATGTTGGCAGCTGCGCGGGGGCGTGTCTTGTCGCGGACGGTCGTGTGCATCTTGTGTCGTGGTATGGTCACACGAGCAACAAGGCAAGCATGGCAACAACAACAACAACAACAACAACAACAACAAGGTCACCACAGACAACAACAATGGCGGCGCCGTCGTCGTCGTATGCGACAACGACGGCGACATTGTCGTGTGCAACAAGTTACGGCACGCATCACCTTGGCTGACACGTTGTGCACACACACATACATATGCACATGCACGTGTACACATGCGTGACCTGGCAGTATGTATATGTGTCACTCGCCTCTCTCACACACAAACACACCTTCTTGTCTTCACGTTTGCATTTTTCCTTGCATACGACAGCAATGACTGCGTGCATCCACACACACACACACACACGTACATATACATATGTGTAAACGCGTACACGCGCATATGACTGCTACACATACTAGCGTGGCAATGTATTTCACACACACACACACACACACACACAATGCGTGCATGCGTCTACTTGCTGTTGTCTGTGTGTGTGTATACGTGTTGCGCTGCTTACTCGTGTGCATTTCGTTTCTTTGCGTTGTGCTACGACAATACACACACACACACACCTACACACACATATATATATAGCACGCACACTTTTGCGCTTGCGTGTGTTCTTGTTGTTGTCGTGTGTGCGCAGACGACGATGACGACGCGTACGTCAACAGTCGACGCGGCGGCGGCGGCGGCGGCGACGCGCAAGCTCAGTCACGCGCAGACGGGCAAAGACGCCAATGGCGCACACGTCGACGCCGCGGCGATGGCGGCGGCAGCAGGGGGTGGCAATGCCGTGAGCAACAAGGTGGCGGCAGGCGGTGGCGGTGGCGGTGTGGCCACGCCGGCCACCGAGGAGGCGATGGTCGAGCGCATTTTGCGTGCCGGTGACCCCAATGTGATGTCAACGCCGGTGTACTATGACTTCCGCAAGGAGGCGCGTGTGTACAAGTTTCTGCCGAGCGTCGCGAGCACCGCCGCGCACCTCAGCATCGACGGCGTCGCCGTCCGCGTCGACGGCGCCGAGGCGCAGCAGCAGAGCGACGACCGCGCGCGACGACAGCGCGAGGTGGTGGCGGCCGCCGCGGCGGAGCAGAATCCTGATCTGCTCGACGAGGGCGTGTCGACGCGCATCTTGAAGAATCAGTTCAACTACAGCGATCGCGGCAGTCAGACGATGAATCAGCCCCTGCGCGAGCGGCAGGTCATGACAGACCCACCACCGTCCATTAGCTTCGGTGGCCTGGCCAGTGCGTGGAGCATCTACGACGCCTATGAGGCGGAACGGCTGCAGAGTGAGAAGGCGGCACACAAAAAGGCGGCCGCCGCACACCGCAGTGGTCGCGAGGACGACGGTGGTGGCAGCAGCGGTGGCGGCGGTGGTGGTGGTGTGTCGTCGATGATGCCGTCCTCGTCGGCGGGTGGTGCGGGTGGTCGTGGTGGTGGTGGTGGTGGTCTGTCATCGATGGCCGCAGGGGGCGGCGGCGGTGGCGGTGTGACGGGTGCTACAGGGTCAGCAGCAGCAGCAGTAGCGGCGTCAGGCGGCTCGTCTGCCGCCCCGCACACGGCGGCCGATGTGATGGCCACCACACACTTTTTGCGTGCACTGAAGCTGGTCGAGCGCATGGTCAACCAGAATGATTGCTTTGACATCATTGACGACTACAAGTACTGGGAAGACCAGAGCGACCTGTACAAGGAGGATGGCACGCTGCTGCCGCTGTGGCAGTTTGCCACGCACGCCACACGGCGACACGCCGTCACGAGCATTGCCCTCAACACGCGCTACAGCGACCTGTTCGCCGTTGGCTATGGCAGCTACGAGTTTCAGCGGCCGTGCCGCGGGACGATACACTGCTACACGCTGAAGAATGCGGTGCCCAGCGGCAACAGTAACATCAACAGCAATGCAGCAGCAGTCGTAGCTGGTGGTGCATCGTCGTCGTCGTCGATGATGATGCCGGCGCACCCTGAGTTTACCTTTTACGCGGACAGTGGTGTGCTTTGTCTTGCCTTTCACCCGCACGAGACGGCGCTGCTGGCCGCCGGCTTGTACAGTGGCGCGGTGTGCGTGTACGACCTGCGCGTCTGTGATGAGGCGCAGCGCTACCGACCGCGCTATCAGTCGTCTATTCGCCACGGCGCGCACACGGACCCGCTGTGGGATGTGTACTGGTCGCCGAGCACGGCCGAGCTGGCGTGCTTTACCATCAGCACCGACGGCCGTGTGGTCAAGTGGGTGCTGCAGACGAAGGAGATGACGGCGAGTGAGGTGCTGCGGCTGAACACGGGCGTGTGCACCGCCGACCCTGAGGCGATGGCGCTCAGTCGGCTCGGTGGTACGTGCATGGACTACTCGCCCGCGCACGACGCGCTGGTGGTGGGCACGCAGGAGGGTCGCGTGTTGCTGTGTACGATGGCGCGTCATGGCCAGTGTGACGCGCAGTTTGCAGGACACACCATGCCGGTGTACACGGCTCGCTGGAATCCCTACCACGCCGACCTCTTCATCACGTGCTCGGCGGACTGGACGGTGAAGCTGTGGCTGCGCACGTCGCCGCAGCCGTTGCTCACTTTTGACCTCGGCGACAGCGTCAGCGATGTGGCGTGGGCGCCGTACAGCAGCACCGTCTTTGCGGCCGTCACGGGCAACGGCAAGGTGTACGTGTACGACCTGCACGTCAACAAGACGGAGCCGCTGTGTGTGCAGACGGTGGTGAAGAATGCGAAGCTGACGCACGTCGTGTTTAGCAGCAGCAACCCTGTCCTCTTTGTCGGCGACACACGCGGCACGGTGCTGACGCTGAAGCTGTCACCGAACCTGCGCAAGACGGGCAGCGGCAGTGGCAGCGGGAGCAGCGGCAGTAAGTCGACAGCGTTACGCAAAGACGCCGTAGTGTCGTCATCGTCGACGGCAGCAGCGGCGGCAGCATCATCGTCGGGAGCGGCTGCAACATTGACGAGTGCAGACGGCGGCGACGTCACCGAGGCGCAAGTGCAGCGCGCGAAGCTCACGCGGCTTGTCGACATTACACTGAAGGACCGCGCCTTGCTCGCGGCCATGTAGACGTACGTCTGCGTGTCTGCGTGTCTGTGTGTGCGTGTGTGTATGTCAGGGTGTAGAGTGTAGTGTATGTGTATGTGTGTGTAAAGGTAGCGGCGATGTATAGGTTGTGTGCCACGATGTATGAAGGCAACGACACACGAGGTGTGCTGTGCGAGGATGTACAAGTCGAACAAAATAAAAACACACACACACACACATGCAAACGAAAAAGAAAGAGAGCGAGGGCTACAATGACACACGCACATGCACTCGTGTATGTATACAAGCACACACACACACACACACGCACATGTATGTGTGTATGCGTACACACGTGTAACAGCAATACATATATACACACACACACATTTGCGCTCACTTGCTTGCATGCATGTAGGCACGACCACATTGCCCTGACATGGCCGAGCATCACAGCTACGGCGGCCCCGTCGTTGTGACGCGGACGACGCCGGCAGCCGCCACCTCGGCGAGTGTGCCGCGCAACAGCTCCGTCATCAAGGGCTTGTGGGACAGTCGACTGCGCACACAACGCGCCGCGTCCATGGAGAGCGTAGCGAGCACCAGCAGCGTCGTCAGCAACAATAACAGCAGCAGCAGCAACCTCGTCACACCTCACCGCAGCAGTGTCGGTGCGCTGCACAGCTACAAGGAAGTGACGCCGCTATCGTTTGCGTCGGCCGCCGCCGCCGCTGCCGCCACTGCGTCCTCGTCGAGCGCGAGTACAGGACGGCGCAGCGCAGCGGCTGGTGGACTGACGGACACCCCTGCTGCGCGCCCGCCCGCGTCGTCGTCGTCGTTGCTGCACACACTCGACCGTCGACGCAGCAACAGCAGCGCTGCTCATGTCACCACCACCACCACCGCTGCTCACGACAGCAACAGCAGCGGTGGCGGCGGCGGTCAGGGTGTGTCACGTCACATGAGCATCGTGTACACGCCGCGAGCAAACGGCAGCACCGCGCACACGTCACCCGCGCGCGATGCACATGACAACAACAGCAACAACAACAGCGTGCAACGGCTGCGTGTACGCGGTGCAAGTGTCAAGGAGCGGCGCCTCGATGACATGGCAGCAGCGGCAGCAGCAGCAATGAGCGACAAGGGTGGTGAGGACAGTGGCGCGTATGACGACGACGACGACTGCGGTGGCGTTGTGCAGATTGAACAAGAGCACAAGGCCGCTGACGACGACGAAGATGAGGAGCAGGAGGAGCAGGACGCGTGTGCGCACGTCATGGCAAGGACGCGAGTCGAGCGAGGCGCTGGCAGGCGCACCACAGTCTCGTCTGCCACCACCACCACGTCGTCACCTGCACATGTGCACATGGACGTCAATGACGACATGACAGCACACGTGTCAGTGCGCGACAGGCAGCGTCATCGCAGACGAGGCAGCGTGGCTACAGTCGCTGCTGCCACGTCGTCGTCCTCGCACGTGCCCTCGCGCAACAATGGCAACAGTCCGCTTGCTAAGGTGCTCTTCCGCAGCACACTGCTGCAAGAGTTTGACGCCGACGACGACGCGGCGCCGCTCTTGACCGTCGTTCTCGACCTCGACGAGACGCTCGTGAGCAACCGCAACACCCACGGCGCCCCCGCAACGTTGCGGCCCTACTGCCTGCATGTGCTCAATGCACTGCGCCACATGCGTCGCCTCGAGCTCGTGCTGTGGACGGCGTCGACGAAGGAGACGGCGCTGCCGGTGGTGCAGCAGCTGCACCAGACGGGCGTCATCTTTGACGACATCATCTTTCGCAGTGCGCAGTGGTTTACCGAGCCGGTGCACACCAAAGACCTGCGCCTGCTCGGCCGTGATCTGCAGCGCGTTGTGATGATTGACAACTCACCCAACTGCTGCAAACTCAACGCCCACAACTGCGTCCTCGTTGAGGACTTCCACGGCTACCGCCACGACGACGACGCGGCGCTGGTGAATGTGTACTACGTCGTCGAGGCGCTGTGCAAGGGCGCCGCCGCGGGCGTCGGTGTGCGCGCCGGACTGCGCGCCCTCGCCGCGGAGGGGCACCTGTGCCGCTTTGTGCACCTGCCGCTACCGGAGAGCTGGCGGTGTCTGCCGCTGGCACACATTGCCCCGCTGAAGATACCGCCACACGGGCGCTTTGTCAGGTCGAACACGGCACCGCCGGCGACGTCGATCATGAAGCACTGGAAGGCGTAGACGAGACGGCAATGGGGCATACACACAAACACGCTAGCACGGATGTGCGCGCGGGCCATGTACATGCACAGCATAGACGTATCGAAGGCGTGTGTACGTGCACGCGTGTGTGTATGTGTGCGAGGTGCACCATCACACACACACACATGACATGCAACATAGATCACAAGACCGCCGCGCATATACACGTTGGTGTCATGGTGCAGTGCGTAGAGAAGGAAGCGAGGTGCGGTGAAGCACGGCGTCGACGGCAGCGTCGACAGTTATATATACACACGAAAAACAACACACATATACAAACATAGAGACACACACACACAACAATGGCATGGACGACAGCTACAGGTAACGACTACACAAGCATACACGCATACGCGTACATGTATTGCGTGCACATGCTGTCTTGTGTACACACACATACACGCACATTTGCGCACACATCTCTGCTGCTGTTTCTCGTAGTCACAAATACACAAGCACATACACAAACACATACACAAACATATACGCACACACATATATACACACGTCACAGTTGCTGGCAATGCCACCGCGTCGTGAGCGTGGTGGGCCGACAGGGGCGGCACAGCGCAGTGCCGCGGCCGCGCGCGTAGCGGCACGTGGCGTGCCCGCCACCCTCGACTCCTTTCTCGAAGGCTTTGTGCAAGACGCAAGTGCGATGCCAGCCACAACAACAACAACAACAACAACAAGTGACGTCACAGCAGCTGTTGCCACTGCGGCGAACACGACGACAGCATCGGCGTCATGGCAGCAACAGCAGCAGCAACAACAACAACAACAGCCATACACGGACACGAGCAGCCACAGCAGTGGTAGTGGTGGTGAGTTTGCCATGCAGCTGAAGCTGCTGACGAAGAGCAGCGATACGACGAAGCAAAAGGCGCTGACGTCGTTGCAGGCGCTCGTGCGTAGTGCGCCACTCGACGTGTTGCTCGCGTGCACCACCAACCTCGTCGAGGCCGTCATACGACACGCCGCATACAACAACCCACACGTTCGCGCCGGCGTCTTTGCGCTGCTGCACACCCTCGTGCAGCGTGACGTGGACAAGGTGCTCAAGCGTCGCATGGTGCCGCTGCTGCCCGCGTTGTCGGGGCCGTGGGTGGTCGCGATGCACGACATGGAGAGCAGCGTTGTGCGCGCGGCACGAGCGGCGTTTGACGCCGCCTTTGCCGCCGACAAGCGCGTCGCCATGCTGACGCTGTACGCGGACAACATTGTACACTTCTGCATCGAGCAGATGGACGGTATCGTGAACAACAACAGCAGCAGCGCCACGCACTCGACGACGGTGGCGCCGCTGCGCGATGATGCACTGGACGAGCGTGCCAGTGTGCTCTATGCGTGTCTGCGCGCACTCGGCTACATGGCAAAGCACGTGAGTGCGTCGCACGCAGCTGTGTTGTCCTTTGTGCTAGACACGCCCACGCTGATGCGACTGCTGCCGGCATCGTCGTCATCTGCACACGTCGGTGGCACTGGCAACAACAGCACCAACAGCAACGCCGCAGACGCGAGTGCGACACAGACAAAGGGCAAGAAGAACAAGGGCAACAGCAAAAACAACAACAACAACAACAACAACAACAACAGCAACAGTGGCAGTGGCGGCTGTTTGACGGCAAAGACGCCGCTGGTGCGCTCTGCGGTGCTGGCGTTGCTGCGCGACGTGGTGACGGTGTGCCCGCGTTCGCCGCGACTGCACCACCTCATCGCACACGCCCTTGATGTGCACGTCTGCGACGACCACGTCACGGTCGCGGTGCGGGTGTGGGAGCTGCTGCTGGTGTGGTGTCGCACACACGCCAGCGACGCCGTCGCGCACTTCCCTCCTCACCTGCTCGATCACGTCATTGACGTGGTCATGCAGTGCGAGCGCGTCGAGCTCGCCGAGGTGGTGCTGCCCTCGCTGTGCCCGCTGCTCACACTGCTCACACGCGACACACGCCTCGATGTCGGCAGCAGCAGCAGCAGCAGTAGCAGCAACAACAGTAGCGGCGCTGCCAGCGGAGGTGACGTGGCCCTCGACGGTGCCGCGGCCATGACAGCGGCAGCAACACAGCAGCAGCAGCAGGCGCGTATGCAGGTGCTCAATGAGTTTTGCGGTGCGTTGCTTGTCAAGCTGCGCACAGTGTGCACGCGCACACAGCACACACAGCAGCAGCTGTTGCGTGTGGTGCTGCAGACGACGCTGTCGTGTTGGCAGCTGCAGTGTGTCCGTCGCCGCGGTGTCGATGACGTGGACGAGGTGGCCGAGCTGTACACGACGGCGCTGCTGCACGTCGCACTGGCGCTGTCACGTAGCAGCAACAACAACAGCAACAGCAACACGGTGTCGCCGTCGTCTGCACAGCACACGGTCGCGTCCACGGCCGCCGCGTTACTGTCGTCGTATCTGCTAAAAGTATCACTGCACAATGCGCGCGTCTTCGCCGTGTGCCTTCACACGCTGTGCAGTGCCGAGGAGGCGGTAGACGCGCTCGACGCGTACATTGTCGAGCACAATGACGAACAGCAACAAGAAGAGCAGCAGCAACAAGACGAAGGAGAAGGCAGCAGTGACGCACAGCCGCAGCAGCCGCAGCAGCGGCAAAGTGCTGCGGTGTCGACGCCGCTTGACCGGCTCGCACTCGCGCGCAGTGCGGCGACGCTGCGTGCGCGTGTGCTCGGCCAGTTGTACACCACAGCCGCACACGAGGCCGTGTACACGCGACAGCTGCCCGTCTACACACGCGCGCTGCACGATGCGCTGCACAACTACGTCACAGCCTACGACCTTGCCAGTGTACACGAGCTATTGCACGCGGCCAATGACACACACACGCCAGCAACAGCAACGACGACGACAGCGACAGCGGCAACACACATGGCGGTTGCGTCACGTTTTGTGCCGCCAGCAGCGCTGCGCCTCGCCATTGCCCGCGCACTCGCTGACGCACTCCGTCACGCCGCAGCACGCGACAATGACGACAGTGATGACGACAGTGACGACGACGATGAGAAGGATGCGCAGTGTGCGCCGATTGTGTACGATGCACTGCTGCGCACCGTCTTGTCATGGTGTGACACCGCCTGCGAGGAGCTGCTGCAGGCCGCCTCACGTGACATGATCGCCTCGACGGCAGCTGCACGACACGACGATGGTCGTAGCAGTGACGATGATGACGACAACAGCAGCAACAGCAATGACAATACGCAAGGTGCGCACCAACAGCAACGGCAGCGACGTGAGCTCGCACGTCGTGTCGCGCGAGTGCTGCGCGAGCACACCCTGCGTGACCGTGACACGCTGTTTACAGCACTGCACACGGCCTGTGCAACTGCGGATTATGACGAGGTGCAGCGATGTGTGCAGCTGTACACCACCACGTCACCGCACCCGACGGCAACAACAACATCAGCAGCAGCGGCAGCAGACGACGCTAGCAACAGCAACGACATGAGCAGTGAGGTTGCGACAAGGGCACAGCTGACGCCCGCACAGCGTGACGCACTCGTCGAGGCGGTGTGTGCATCGCTGCGTGACGCACTGCACCGCGTGCATGCTGCGGACGGCGATGGCGACAATGACGACGATGATGTCACTGCTGACACGGCGGCGGCAGCAGCAGCACGAGTGCGTGCTGGTGCGACGGCACAAGAGAAGAGTGACGACGACGAGGTGGCCGCCACAGCGGCGGCAGCGACGGTAGACGGTGACGACGATGACGACGGTGACGACGCTGTCGATGATGACGGTGACGACGCTGCCGATGACGAGGAGGATAGCAAGACAAGCGACGACGTAGACGAGGAGGAGGCGGAGGCGGCGGCGGCGAACAATGACGGCGTCGCTGTTCTCTCGCTTGTTGCACACTGGTGTGCACTGCTGCGGCGTGGCGAGCCGCTCGCGTCACTGCTTGACATGCGCGCGACGACACTCGCGCAGGCGCTGCTGCCGCTGCTGTGTCGCCTTGTCGCGGCCGTCGCGCCACGGCTGTACGCGGAGCAGCACGTGTCACTGAAAGCACTACGCATCATCCTCGTACAACAACAACAACAGCAGCAGCAACAGCAGCAACGAGCACAATGCGTGCACAAGCGCAGCGCATCGGCGTCGTGTAGCAGCAGCAGCAGCAGCAGCATGGACAGCGATGACGCAGACGAGGACGATGTGGTGCTGCGTGCGATGGACGACAAGAGCAGCTTCTTGCGCACAAGTGAGTTTGCACTACTGATACAGTCGCTGCAGCAGCTGCTACAGAGCTACACGACAAACAAGCACATTAACAACAGCAGCAGCAGCAGCAGTGATGATGACAGCAGCAATGACGACGACAACGCTGGTCAGCGTCTGATGGCCGAGGTGTGCCGCCGTGAGGCGCAGTCGATGCTGACGCGATTGCTGTACAGCCACGGCAGCCGTGACGACAACAACATTGTCGTCGACGACAACGAGGAGGCTGACGCGCAGGCGGCCACGTCCGCGACGACGACGACGATGCTACCGACGGCGCCGCTGCCGTTGTGTATGCATGGTGTGCACCAACTCTATCAGCTCGTCCCACTCGCACCGCGTGCGCTGCTGTGTCAGTGGGCGTGTGCAGCACATACATGGCAGCGTTGTTGCCTCGTCCCGCACACGCACGTGTGCGACGGCGATGACGGCTGCTTTGCACTCACGCAGCTGCAACTGAGCATGACACGTGCCGTGCGCACTGCGCAGCTGCTGCGTCTGCTCGACTATGCGTTGCTGCCATCACAAGGCGACGGCGACACGGACAGCACCGATGGCGACAATGACGGCGACATTGGTGCTGCTGCATCGCTGCTGTACCTGCTGCTGCACGCCGCCGCCGCTCGCGAGGCGCTGTCCACAGCGACACAGCATGTGTTGTACACGCGACTGCTGCCACATGCACTGTGTCGCTTGTCCTCGGCACGAGGTGACGCAACACGCGGCAACAACATTGCTGCTGCTGCTCGTGCTCTTGCGCAGCGACTGCTGCAGCGTCCGCAGCGTGCCTACCTGCTCAGCACACTTGCCGCGGTGTTGCGTAACGTCGCGCGCACACACGTCGCCACGCACGACGACGATGACAACAACAGCGCCCGCGCGAGCGATGTGGACACGATGCGGTGGTCGCACGTCGCCTTTGTGCGCTGTGCACAGGCGGTGATGAGTGCCGTGACGTCGCGTATTGTGCGCCTACTGCTCACACGCAGTACGCCGTCCTCTTTGTCCATGTTGCTGCTGTCCATGGCGCGTGACGCGGACGAGGACGACGACAGCAACAGCAGCGACGATGACGCGGCCGTGTTGTCTGCTTTTGCCGCACACGTCAGCGCCTTTTATGCTCGCATGGACGAGCTGGCCGATGTGCTGCACACAAACATATTCGCACAGCTGCCTGACCGCGTCGACGGCAGCTGCGTTCTGCGCCCCCGCAGCAGCAGTAGCAACAGCAACACAACGACTGCAACCGCCGCTGCTGCTGCAGTGACCGAAGAGCGTCTGGTCGTGGACGCGTGTTGCGTGCTGCCGCAGTATGACAACATGACGCTCGCCAAGATGCTGCTCGTTGTGCACCGACACTTGTCGTCGATGCCGGTGGTGGCGGCGAGTACGACGCGTGCCCTCATCGCATACGCACAACAACAACAACAACAACAGCACGAGCGCACGGGCGGTGGTACACCACTCGATAGTCTCGAGCTGCTGGCTGAGCTGTCATGCACGCGCATCCTTGACCACGACGCGTTTGGCGACCTCACGCGTGCCCTTGTCCACGCACTCACGCGCTGCTACACGCTACAGCACCTGCCATCCAACGGCCGGCTCGCTACACGCAGCAGCAGCAGCAGCAGTGGCACGAGTAGGGATGAGGATGACGACATGGTCAAGGTGGCCTACCTGCGTCGTGTGGTGGACGCGGCGGTGCTGGCACGACGCGGTGTGGTGTTGCACAGTCGCCACGATGCGGTGCTGCGCAGCACTGTCAACCTCGTCGTGTTTGACGCCGTCGCCGAGGCGGTGCGACAGCTACGCGGCACACACGCCGCCCACACAGCCCCGCTCATCGCACTCGTCGCGCGCACATCGTCGTTTATGCAGAGCCTCGTCCCCGGCGATGTCGCGCTGTTGCGTGCTTCGAGTGCCAGTGTGCAGACGACGATGACGGTGCTGGCGTACGCGTATGCGTGGCTGAGTGCGACGTCGGTGGCGAGGCTCGAGGCGACCGGGCTCGACGCGGTGGCGCAGGTGCTGCGCAGTGTCAGCTTGCTCTGCTACCTGACACTTGTGCACGACGACAACGACCACCGCGACGGCGACAGCGGCAACAGCAGCGCTGCCGCGGATGCTGCACCTGCGCCGATGCTGGACGATGTCGCGGCACGCGCCGCAGCGACACTGCCGCTGCTGCGTCGTGTGCTCGTGACGGGCCGACGCGCACTGACGCCACTGCGCAGCGAGTACACGACAGCGCAGCCTGTAAAGCTATCACAGCTGCGACAGCACAATGCACTGCTGAGCAAGACACAGAAGCAGAAGCTGCTGCTCTTTCCGTACTTGCTCGCGTGGTGTGTCTACCTCACACGACCGACACGCAGCAACACAAACAACACGGACAGCGATGGTGCAGGTGACAGCAGCAACAACAACAACAACGACGATGGTGCTGAGGGCAACAACAACAACAACAGTAGTGATGACAAGGACGATGGCGAGTATGTGCTCGTGAGTGACAGCAAAGAATGGTCACGTGAGGTGTATGCACTGCTCGACCTGCTGTGTGTGCTGCTGCTCACACCCGTCGTGCCGCACACACGCCGTCTCGCCGACACGCTGCTGTGTGCCAGCGACGTTGCACACACACGACGGCCACAACAGCAACAGCAACAAGGCGACGGCAGTGACGCGGACGAGCACGCGACGGCCGCCGTGGCGCGCATGACGGCGCTCACGCACGCGGACGACGAGCAGCCCATGCTGCAGCTTGCCCACGGCGCGGCCGCGGTGCTGCGGCTGCTGCTGCGCCAACGCGACGGCACGACACTGAGCAATGTGCGCAGCTGGCTCGACACGACGGAGCGCAAAGTGCAGGCACTCGTCATCAGCTTTGTCGCGCTGCACATTTCACCTTCGCTGCTGCGTGAGAGTCTGGGCGATGTCCTGCGTCACGCCAGCAGCAGCCACAACAGTAGCAGCAGCAACAACACGAGTGCTGGTGGTGGTGGGCTGATCGTCGGTGACAATCTGCACGTGTATGTGCGCACCGCACAGCGCTGTGTCGACTTACTGTACGAAAAAGAAGACGTGAGGCTGACGATGCGCATTCGCTTCCCTCCGGCCTATCCGCTGCGCGCGGCGACGCTGGAGTGTGCGCGGGAGCGACGCAGTCATGGCGTGCCGAGTGACACGTGGCGTGGGTGGGTGCTGCGCATGTCGGCGATGCTCTTTCGTGGCAGTGCGTCGCTGTGGCAGCTCATACAGCTCTTCCGTCGCAACCTCGACGCGCACTACGCGGGCCTCGAGCCGTGTCCCATTTGCTACGCGGTCGTCAGCGCGCTCGACCACAAGCTGCCGACGATGCGGTGTGCGGTGTGCCGCAACTCGGCGTTTCATGCGAGCTGCTTGTACACGTGGTGGGCGAATGGCGGACAGACGGTCTGCCCGATGTGTCGCACACCATGGGTAGCAGAGTAAGGTCAACAACGATGACGACGGTGTATGTGTGTGTGTGTGTGTGTGTGTGTGTGTGTGTGTGACAGTGGCTGAGAGTAACGATGCGTCTATATAACATGCATACGCGGCGGCGTAACAAGAGCTTGTGCTCACTGACAACAACAACGAAGCGACACACCAACATGTCTTTGTGTGTGCTGTCACATGCATGCATGCACGCTTTTCTCTCTCTCTGTAGTAGCAGTAGTAGTTGTGTGCAATGAGCCACGACGGCGACGGTGGTGCGCAGGAGCTGCTGCGGCGTGAGGAGAGCTTCTCGCGCTCACGACGTGGTGCGGTGGCGGCGCAGCGCGCACGACAAGGCAGCCTCAACTTGTTTGGCAGCGACAATGCGTACTGCTACATGAGCAAGCGGCACAAGGCGAGCCCACCGATGGCGTACACGACGACGACGGCTGCTGCGGCAAGCACACAACAACAACAGCAGCAACAGCAGTGCGTCGAGGCGACGTCGCCGCCGCCTGCGCGGCGTCTTGACAATGAGCAGCAACAGCAGCAACAGGAACAGCATCGTGACGAGGTGGTGACGCTGAGCCTGTCGCCACCGCCACGCAACAGCGCACACCAGGACGACGACGACAAGGACAACAAGAAGCAGAACAACAACAACGAAGCCGAATGTCGCCCGTGTCGCCGTCAGCAGCAGCAGCAGCAGAGCGATGAGGCCGCTGCTGTGACGCCCACACGTCATCGCTACCTCAACGCCGAGTCGAGCGCGACGCGCGAGTTTGCGCACCGCGGCATGCGACACGTCACACCGCCGGCGCACCACGACACCCCACAAGGCACGCGTCACACACGACGTGGCGGCAGCTGCGCTTCGGTGGCGGGGCAGCAGCACATACAGGTGGTCAACATTCCCGCGCACTACGCCGATCCGTCGTCGCTGTCCGTGTGCACACCACGGCCGCTTGTGCGCGCGCAGCCCGCAATGCGTGACTCGCACGACGTCCGCGACGCCCTGCGCTACGCGGGCACACTGCAGCAGCTGACAGGGCGTGGTGTACACAGCCCCGTAGGCAAGCCACGACCTGAGCTGCGTTATGCGGCGGACGCGACGCGGCCGGTGCGCTTCTACCGCGCCGTGCGCGATCACGCCGCACAGCGCGCGCGTGGCATCACCGAGTTTTACGTCCACCTCACACGTGACCTGGTCGGCGGTGCCACGGCGGTGCCCATCATGACGACAACAACGGCAAGCAACACGGCGAGCAACACGGCAAGCAACACCCCGCGTGCACCATCGTCCGCGCTGAGCAGCACGCGACCGAGCTCACGTGCGTGCAGCTTGCGCTGTGGTGGTGGTGGTGGCTATGCACACTACAATGGCGGCAGCAGCAGCAGCAGTGTCATCACGGCACCCGTGACGGGGCCACCACGGCCCACACTCACACTGCAGCGCTGTCGCGATCAGCTCGTCGCGCTGACGTCGATACCGGTGACGCTGAGCGAGCTGGCGTGTATGCTGTGGGGCAGCGTGCCTGCTGAAGTGCACGACGACGACGACAATGGTGGTGGTCGTGACGACGAGTCGAAGGAAGAGGAGGACGAGGCGACGAAGGAGGAGTACAAGGCAGCCGACGACAGCGAAGACGAGGCTGTGGCGTACAGCGAGAGCGAAGTGCAGGCACTGCTAGCCGACGTCGACTGCCTCGACGACGAGCAGCTGCAGGCGCTGCTGCACGCCGATGCACAGGCGCACCCGACACTGGCAACGACACCCGTGCTCTTCCGTCACTTTGCCGCCACGTTTAGTCGCTAAGCTACGCGTATGTGCGTGCGTGCGTGTGTGTATAGAGTACATTGTGTCTGTACGCTACGCACATGGGCAGAGAGTGTGCGAGTGTGTAGTCATCGTAGAGACGCAGCCTCGTCTTGTGCGTGGTAGAGTAGAGTAACGCGTGTGTGTACGTGTACGTGTACATGCAACGGGCGTGCCACAAAAGGTCGTTGTGAAGGCAACACGCACACACACAGCGCCGTCATACATATGCGCACTGTGTGTGTCTGTGTGCGTACATGGTCGCTGTGCATCGGTAGCTGCGTAGCCTACACACATACACACAAGTACACGATGATGCGCTGTGCACGTGTGCTGCGTGCGGTGCCGTTCAAGTATGTGCCGCTCATTCCGCACGTGTCACACGATGACACGCCCTTTCGCCTACTGACGCGCGACTATGTGACGGAGCTGTCGCCGTCGTCGTACACGGCCACCACAAGACACGCAGGCAGCGGCGACAAGGATGCTACTGTCACGACGAGCATGTCAGCCGCCGACGCGTTGCCGTCGACGCTGCTGCGCGTCGATGCACGCGCGCTGACGCTGCTGGCGCACACGGCGTTTGACGACATTGAGCACCTGCTGCGACCGGCACACCTGGCCAGCCTACGCCGCATCTTTGACGCCCCCGACGCGAGCGACAATGACCGCTTCGTTGCCCTGACACTGCTGCGCAACGCGTGCGTGGCGGCTGGCCGCGCCTTGCCAGGCTGCCAGGACACCGGCACCGCGATCATTGCGGGCTACCGCGGCCAGAATGTGTTCGTCACCGGCGATGAGGCCGAGGCACTCAGCCGCGGTGTCTATGACGTGTTTCAGCAGCGCAACCTGCGCTACAGCCAAAATGTCCCGCTGAGCATGTACGACGAGGCCAACACGGGCACGAACTTGCCGGCGCAGATTGACCTCTACGCCACGCGCGGCAGTGCGTACGAGTTTATGTTCATCGCCAAGGGCGGCGGCTCGGCGAACAAGTCGTATCTGTTTCAGGAGACCAAGTCGGTGCTGAACCCCAAGTCGCTGCGCCGCTTCCTCGAGGACAAGCTCGCCCTCTTCGGCACCGCCGCCTGCCCGCCCTACCACGTCGCCGTCGTCATTGGCGGCACGAGCGCGGAGCAGACGATGAAGACGGTCAAGTACGCCTCGTGCAAGTACTATGACCACCTGCCCACGCAGCCCGATCACGAGCGCGGCTACACCTACCGCGACGTCGAGCTCGAGGCCGAGGTGCTGCGCATCTGCAACAGCCTCGGCATGGGCGCGCAGTTTGGTGGCAAGTACTACGCACACGACGCCCGCGTCGTGCGCATGCCACGGCACGGTGCGTCGTGTCCGATTGGCATTGGTGTGTCGTGCAGCGCCGACAGACAAGTGCTCGGTCGCATTGATGCGCAGGGCGTGTGGCTCGAGCAGCTCGAGACGGACCCGGCGCGCTACTTGCCCGACGTGCGCGAGGACGAGCTGTTCGCGACGCCCGCGGTGGCCGTCGACCTCACGCGGCCGATGAGCGAGATACGACGGCAGCTGAGCCAGTACCCGGTCAAGACGCGACTGAGCCTGACGGGCACCATTGTCGTCGCGCGCGACATGGCGCACGCAAAGATACAAGAGATGCTGAACAAGGGCGAGCCCCTGCCGGACTACATGAAGCAGCACCCCATCTACTATGCAGGCCCAGCCAAGACGCCAGAGGGCCTGCCGTCAGGCTCGTTTGGCCCCACGACGGCTGGCCGCATGGACTCGTACGTTGACCCGTTCATGGCCGCAGGTGGCAGCTATGTGACACTGGCGAAGGGCAACCGCAGCAAGGTTGTGACGGACGCGTGCAAGAAGCACGGTGGCTTCTACCTCGGCAGCATTGGTGGCCCCGCGGCCATCCTGGCCAAGCAGAACATCAAGAAGGTCGAGTGTCTTGCCTTCCCCGAGCTTGGCATGGAGGCGGTGTGGAGGATCGAGGTGGTCAACTTCCCGGCGTTCATCATCGTCGATGACAAGGGCAACGACTTTTTCGCGCAGCTCAAGCCGAGCAAGCAATAGTGCAGCAACACAACACGTGTATGTGTGTGTGAGGTCGTAGCGATGACGTGTGTGTGTGTGTGTGTAGTAGAGCATACGGCGTGCGTGTGTGTGTGTGTCTAGATGAGCTTAGCGCACTTAGTGCGACACGTCGTGTGTCGTTGCCTTGTCATTCGTGACGTCGTTTCTGCTGTGCTACTGTTGGTGTATGTATGTGTGTCTGTGTGTTGCTGTGCATGTTTGCCCCTATTCATTGCATGCTGTCAGACATTGTCACACAGACACACACATATACATATACACGTACTCGCACACTCATGCTGCGCCGCGCACGCGCGGCTGTTGCCGCGGGTGTACTGAGTAGCTGCGGCGCCGCATGGCCGCGGCAGTCACGACGTGGTGTGGGGGCACCCATGCCACTCGAGGGTGCGATGCACACGCCCGGCGAGTCGGGTCTGTCGACGGGCTCGAGTCCGCTCGTGGAGGGCAAGGAGACGTGGGCGCAGTTTGGCCGTCGGCTGCGGCACAACCGGCGTCGCATTCGCGTGCTCGACGTGGCGGCGAAGATGTCGTACGAGTATCAGTGGCTCAAGACGCTGTGCCGAAAGCGGCCGACGATGCGGCAGTGGGCGGTGCGGGACGATTTTTGTGACATGAGCCCAGGCGTTGTCGTCATGTCACCGTCGATGCAGGCCGCCTTCATGAAGGTCTTTCGGCTGAAGGAGAAGGGCGCGATACGGCGCTGCTTGCGCGACATTGTGCCCGTCATCGAGTACCGCAACCGCGCGGAGCGGTCGTCGAGTGTGCGGACGAGCGCCGCCGAGCTGCTGCCCGCCGGCGAGCCCGACACGCTGAACCAGAAGAAGCGCGAGCTGTTTGAGCGGACAGAGCGGGGTGAGAATATGCAGCCGTTGCACTTGCACGACAGCCGCTCGCAGGCGAAGCTGCGCTTCAAGATTCGACAGCGTCTGCTGCGCTTTCAGCGCCAGCTCGCCGTGGCGAATGCGGTGGCGAGTCGCACCGTGCTGTACTCGAACGAGGACGCGATTGGTTACTTTCTCTTTCGCGGGCCAGCCATGTACGCGGGAGTGCACCGCGTGTTGTTTGAAGTGAGCAAGCTGCTGCCGCACTTTGTGCCTCGCACACTGCTCGACTATGGCGCCGGCACCGGCACGGCCATCCTGGCCGCCAAGGAGGTGTACGACCCGGACGGGCTCGCCTACCCGCTCTACCGTTCGCTGCGACAGACGATGACGCACAATGTGAGCGCCACGCAGCATCAGCTGCACGAGCTGCGCTACGACTTGCGCCGCCTCGAGCGCAACAATGACGAGCGCAAGAAGGCGCGCTTCATGGCCGTCGCCGCCCTGCTCGAGCGTGGCGAAGTGCGCGCGAGCGAGCTGCCGGCGGCACTGCGTGACGAGGTGGCGCGAGTGGCCGCACACGCGGCGGCGGCCAAGCGGCAGCGGCTGCTGCGCGAGGCACACGCGCGTCACCGCGACGTTGTCGACGGTACCGAGTGGGCCGACGACGTCGACGACGCCGTCAGCGCCGCTCGCGCCACACAGCGCAAGAATGACACGGAAGACGACGACGACGACGCCGCACCGCTGCCGGGCGAGGAGGAGCCGAGTGACGAGGATGGCAGCAGCAGCGGCAGCAGCGCAAAGGGCAGTGACGGCGACGACAAGCGGACGTGGTGGGAGCGCTTTGTCGACCTCGAAGTGGACACGGCGCAGGCGCGGGCGCGGCGGCGGCTGCGACCGCTGCAGTCGATCACCGCCATTGAGCCGTCGCCTGGTATGATGGAGATTGGCACCATGGTGCTGCACGAGGACGTGCCAAACGTGACGTGGAAGCGCTACCTGATGCCCGAGGACGAGACGGAGTCGCACGACCTTGTCATTGCCGCGTACACGCTCAGCGAGCTGGCCACGTCGCTCAATCGGAAGCAGGCGGTGCAGCAGCTGTGGAAGATGACGCGTGGCGTGCTCGTGCTCATTGAGTTTGCCAACTTGCACAACTTCAATCTGCTCATGGAGGCGCGTGACGCCATTCTCGAGCACGCCGACGTGGGGCTGTGGGACTGGCAGCCAACGATTGTCGCGCCGTGCCCGCACAGCGAGCGCTGCCCGCTGCGACACTGCAAGGAGGGTGTCAAGCGCAAGCGCATGCGCATCTGCCACACCGAGGCGCTCTACCGCGCCACCTTCATCGAGACGTGGGCGCGTCACCTGCCGCTGCGTGTTGGCATTGAGCCGGTGTCGTACATGGTGTTCGCGCGCAACGAGCTCGTGCCGGAGCGGGCGGTGCGCCGCGACGCCGCCGTCCGCGCCGCCGCCGAGCAGCAAACGCGCGACCGTGACGCGGCCCAGCGGGCGCTGTACACGTCCTCGCTGGCGCTGAAGGACGTTGTCTTTGAGCGCCTGAGTGACGAGGCACTGCACCGGCCATCGACGGGGGTGCCACCCAAGCTGCCAGGCATGCACGCAGTCGAGCACGAGCGCGACGGCGGCGGCAGTGGCAGTGTAGCGAGTGCTGCAACGACATCGACATCGACGACGAGCGCCTTGACGTCGACGACGGCAACGTCGTCATCGTCAACGTCTGCCGCGACAGACGGTGACGCGGACGTGACGACGACGACGACGGCGCCGCTGCGGCTGCCAGCCGACAAGCCGCGTGTCGTTGCCACGTCGGGGCAGCGCTACAACAAGCTCATCTACCCGCAGCAGTACCCGGTCGCGACGCACCGCTACAACCGCGGCTACGTCGATGCCAGCTACCAGCGACAGCGCGCCATCACACCGGCGGAGATGCTTGTCGTGCGCGAGGAGGCGGCGCAGCTGCAGCGGCGCGTCGCACTTGAGGCGGCCCCGCACTACCTGCGCATCGTGCGTGACCCGCAGTGTCGTGGCAAGATACAGACAACGTTTTGCTGCCCCGACGGCCACCTCATCAGCGCGCGCGTCTACCGACGCTACTATGGCACCGCGAGCTCGCCACGGCAGCAGCCCAGGTATGGCACGCTGCGCTGGCAACACATGGGTGGCTGGAAGCTGCTGCGACGTGTGCGCAGCGGGTCGCTCTTCCCGCACAATGTGCCGCTGTATGCGGTGCGCACGTACCCGCAAGTCGAGCAGCCGAACACGCTGCTCGACGCACGTCAGGCGACGGTGGTGGAGCGGACGGCGATGCAGTACGACGACGCGCGCACCCTCGACGCGGCCGCGGCGACGTCGGGCAATGACGGCGGCGACGGCGACGACGGTGACCGCGGAGGTGATGCGTGGCAGATGTCGCGCGAGGAGCGCCGCCGTGCGCGCGAGCGAGCCACGTATGCGGACATGATGCAAAGGGTAGACGAACAGCTGACGCAGCTGTTTGGTCGCAAGCTCGAGGACAACAACAGCGACGGCGGCGGCGCGGCCACCACCGCGGCGCGTGTCGATGCGCGACGCGAGATTACACCCGAGCAATGGGCCGATGCGGTGCGGCGGGCGCGACAGCAGACGGTGCGTCACATTAAGAAGGCCATCCCGCATGCGGCACAGGTGCGCGCGACACGGCGTCGCATGACGACACGCTGGCGCAACAGTCGTCATGAGCAGGCAATGAACAGACGTCGCTAAGAACGAGCAAACACAGAGAGAGAGATAGGCTGTGTGTGTGCATGTAACGGCAAGTATGTAAGCGTGACGTCGACACACACGACGAGGTCGACAAGGCTGTAACGACAAGCATATACATACACACGGAAAGAGCAGCAAATGTGTCTATATACACATACACATTGTGTCGTTTTGTGTATGTGTGCCTTGTTGCGCTTTACTCTGCGCACACACAAACTCACACACACACACAGACACACACGCGTACGAGCAAGCATGACGCGCATACGTCGCTGGCACACGGCCCTGCTCGCCGCGAGCGGTGTGGCCGCTGCGGCGCTCTTTTGCCTCGCCATGTTGTCGACCGACATTGTCCTGCCGGACGTGGCCACGGAGAGGTGCACCGGGGCGCTGCAGCGGCCGGTCGATCAGGTTGTGCTGCTGCTCATTGACGCTCTACGTGCAGACTTTGTGCTGCCGCAGCTGCAGCACGCGTACACGGCGACGTCGGGTGTGTGCGGTCGCGACGGCGACGGCAACAACAAGGGTGGTGACGGTGCTGCTGTAGCCGTCGAGGGCAACGCCTCGTCGCCAGCTGTCGAGCGTGCGTGGCTGACGTACATTGCGTCGTCGCTGAGTGACCGCCACGACGCCTCGCACGGCAGCTTCCTCGTCGCCGACACGCCGACGACGACCGCGCAGCGTGTGAAGGCGATTGCGACGGGGACGATACCGGCCTTCATTGAGTGTAGCAGCAACTTTCAGCCCACGCGTGTGAGTATGGACAGCATGCTGCAGCAGGTCGCCGGCCGTGCCGTGTTGCTGGGCGATGATACGTGGATAAAGCTCTTCTCTCACGACGCAGAGACAAAGAACAACAACAACAACAGCAACAACAACAACAGCAACAGCAGCAGTGACAACAACAACACAAGCGCGGACGTGGCGGTGTCGCGGCTGTGGAAGTATGCCGTGCCAACGGCGTCGTTTGACGTGTCAGACTTCCACAGCAACGACGACACGATACTCTCGCACTTGTACGCGGTCCTGGCCAAAGAGGTGGTCGACACGACGAGCAACAACAACAACAACAGTGACAGCAAGAGCAGTAGTAGTGCTGCGGCAAGCGAGGCAAACACGTCTTCGCACGCACAGCTCATCATTGCACACTTTCTCGGTGTCGACCACATTGGCCATCGCCACCACGCCACACACGCTGACATGCAGCACAAACTGCGACAGCTCGACGAGATGCTGTACAATGTCTCGCGCACACTGCGCGCACGCCGTGCACCGATGCGCACCCTGTTGCTTGTGCTCGGCGACCATGGCATGACGAACAGCGGCGACCACGGCGGCGCGACGGCGCAGGAGACGGACACGTTCCTGTTTGCACAAGTCTTTGACACGACCGCAGCGGCGACACACCACGTCGACAGTGACGACGGCAGCAACGACGACGAGGAGGACAAGCGCGTGACGCGACTGCACGCACGGGCTGCCGCTCGTGTGCGTGATCTGGCTGCGCAGCGGTGGTCGCCGCGTGACGCCGTCGACGCCGAGCTCGCGTCACGCTTTGCGCCGTGCCGTGACGTACTCGTCAACGGCAGCCACGACGCCCGCGACACGACACTGCGTGACAAGACGAGTGTAGCGTATCAGGTCGACTTGGCGGCGACGGTGACGATGGCGTTGCAGCGGCCGCTGCCCTTCAGCAGCGTTGGCCGCGCGATGCCCGAGGTGCTCGCGCTCGTCGACGCGGACGTTGATGTGGCGCGTGCGCAGCGCTGCAATCTGCGTCAGCTGCGCCGCTACGCGTCGACGGCGCGCATCACGTCCATGCTGTCACTTGGCGCCTGTCGCGGCGTCGACGATCGCGACGAGGAGGCGGACAACAACAACAAGGACAACGACAGCAACAGTACAGATGCGGCACATCGTGTGCGACGTTGCATGGCGGCCATGGGCGAGTATGCACGCTACTCACACAACCACATGAACCTGACCGGCATGCGCGCTGCCATTGGCGTGCTTGTTGCGGCGTGTGTTGTCACGGCAGCTGTGACGGTAGTAAGAGCAGTAGTAGCAGTAGCAACAACAACAACCATGCCAGCTGCTCAGCGTGCGTGTGGCAGCAAGCGTGACACGACGCACAGCGACGCAGTGCACCTGCGCCTGCCGCAACGCCTGCAAGTTGTTGTCGTGGCGCTGCTGCGTCGTCTGTCATTGAGTGACACGTGGGCGGCGTATGTGCTGCTGCTGCGTCTGCTCCTCGTCTTCTCGAACAGCTTCATTGTCAACGAGGACACGCAGCTGTGCAGCTTGCTCGCGGCGCTGCTGTTGCCACTGGTGCTCATGCGCTTGCCGGCACTGCGCGAGGCGTGTCGCATACGCCTGCTGTCACGCCGCGTCACAAACAGCAACAACAGCAGCAGCGCAGACGCAAAGGACGACAAGGCGAGTGCGACGAAGACAAGGACAGCGACGTTGTCGCCGTTGTCATGCTCACGTCAGGTAGCAGACCACAGCGCACTGGCGTGGCTGTTGCTTGTGTTGCTTGTACTGCGCATTGTCATCGTGCCAGGCGCCCTGCGTCGCCGTGCGCACGTCACGCACGACGTGGACGCGCACAGCACACTTGACCGCCACCTCGCTGCCCTGCTGCACTACGCCGACATGCGAAGCAGCAACAGCAGTCGAGGTGGTGGTGGCGATGATGTGCTCGCGTGGGGCGTGTGGCTGGCATTGCGTGTCGTGACGTCAACGTCGGTGCGTTTGTGCTGTGGTGGTGTACTGTCATGGTATGCGTATGTGCGCCACTGTAGCACAACACCACGCAGCAACAGCAGCAGCAGCAGCAGTAGCAATCGCCATACATTGTCACCACACACGGCGCTGTATGCGTTTGCGACGATGGTTGTGCTCATGGCGGCAGTGCAGACGGTGCAGTTGTGGCATCACATTGTGCCGCTGTGCGGGTGTGTTGCGTGGGTGTACTGGTCACGTCGCCGTGCTCGCGCTTCCTTGCAACAGCAGCAGCAGCGCGCTTTGCGTGTGCATGCGCAGTGTTGCGGCGACGTCTTGCTCGTGCTCTACCCAGTTGTTGTGTTGTGGACGAGCACGTTGTGTGGCGCAGAGGCAAGCATGGCGGCCGTCGCCTGGCTGACGATGCTCGGCGGCTTGTGCCTACCTCGCTTGATGTGGGCCGCACAAACATGCAGCGACGGCACTGTGACGACCACGTCGTCGTCGTCTGCTGCTGTCGCTGTGCGCTCTGCGTACTCGCCGGCAGCGCAGTCTGTCATTGCGCAGGTGGCCGCCTATGTCGCCTTCTTTGCGAGTGGGCAGCAGTGTGTGCTGAGCACGATTGACTGGAACGCCGCCTTTGTCGGCCTCGATCGCTTTCGACTGTACGCGGGTGGTGTGTTTGTCATCATGCGCACCTTTGGCCCCTTCTTCTGTACACCACTGGCGTGTAGTGTGGCGGCGTGTTTGCGACAGCGCCTGACGTGTCGTGACGACGACGACACGGACATTGACAACGACAACGACAACAACACGTGTCCTCGTGTGCAAGAGGCGCAGCACACGACAGCCGTGACGGCGGCGTGGTCTGTGTTGCACAGTCTTGTGCTCGTCATGGTGGCACAAGTTGCGGTGTCGTGTGCGTCGGCGTACCTGCAGCGCGGCCATCTCATGTTGTACGTGATCTTTTGCCCGAAGCTGGTGTACGACTGCGTGGCGCTCGTTGTCGTCAGCTGCGGCGTTGCCGCTGCGCACGCGTGTGAGTGGCTGACGCGACCGTGAGGTACAGGCGTACACACACAAAGATGTGCGTGTGTACATCGCAGTAGTAACAGCGAATACGTTATTGTGCAATGTAAGGAAACGAGCGCGCCACGCGCAATGAGACACACATACACACACATGCATTAGTATGAGAGACAGAGAGACGATGCGGGCGACGTGTATGTAAAGCAACGCGCAGTGCGCGTTAGTGACTGCAACTACAGACACACAAACACACGCACACGCGCACACACACGTATGCGACACTGCAATGACACTGCTCTTTGCACTCTTGGCTCTCACACACACACACGTGTGTGTGCGCACAGGTAGTATAGCTGTACATGTGTACAGTGACGAGTGGCTACGCGTAGGCCATGACGACCAGCACCTGCGCGCGTGTGCGCATTGAGCTGTACGAGGCAGCGCAAGCGTGTCGTCGCGCACTGCTGCCGTCTGATCGGCCATCGGCGCTCTTTTCCGTCCTCAGTGTGTGCATCAATGGCGGCATGCTGACGTGGAGCACCGCCGTGGCGGTGTCGGCGACGTGCGGTGTCAACTCGCTCTGCTGGCTCGCCCTCGGCTCGGTGCACGCGGTGATCAACATGCTCTTTGCGGTGCTCATCATGGCCGTGACGCGGTACAAGATACGCCGCGGCATTGCACAGCACACGACCAACTTTCACCTGTTTCTGCTCGAGCCGACGGTGCTGGCGTATGTGACGTACATTGTCTGGCAGATTGCCTGGATGGCGGTGGCGATGCAGAATGTGCAGTTTATTAACAATGACGTCTGCGGCCGTCACCTACGCGTGCAGACCGGCTTCCTCGTCGCCTACCTCGTCCTCGGCCTCGTCGTGTTTGTCGCGACGTTTGCGACGCTGTGTGGTCAGCCGCCGCCGTGGCGCGAGCACGCCCACGCGTGCTGGGGTGCGCGGTATCGCATCAATCGTGCCATGCGCGCCGACGTGCCGCTGCGTCTGCACCACCACCACAATCACGCTCACATGACAAGCATGGCAACAACAACAGGTGCCGCTGCGGGTGGTGAGCGTGAGGGCGGTGGCGGTGCTGTGCTGGCGCTCGCACCGGGCAGTGCAAGCGGCGGTGTGGCAGGTCACGCGCTCGTCGGTGGCCCACCGTCCGCGTTGCGCTACCACTACCTTGACGCCTCGCTGTCGCGCATGTCACCGTCGACACGACAACAACTCCAGCAACAACAACAACAGCAACAGCAGCAACACGGCTTGTCTGCCGTGCCACCGCCGCTGCTGCCGATGCACACGTACCTGTCACGTCACCACTACCCGCCACACATGCATCCACACAGCCGCAGCATGGCAGACTACGACGACGGCATCGCATTCGACAGCTTCGGCAGCTCCTACGCCGCCCACACCTTGACAACCGAGGCGTCGAGCAACAACAACAACAACAACAATGTGCATGGCCACGTCGTCACGCAACAACAACAACAGCAGCAGCAGCAGGCGCCGAGCAACGGCAGCATGGCGCGCGCGGCGAGTGCGCCGACGTTTGCTGCGACAGCGGCAGCTGCGTCACCGCCGCCGTTGTCGACGGTGATGGCGGGTGAGGGGTCGACGCGGCGCAGTGGTAGTCCGCAGCAGCAGCAGCAGGTGGCCAGCGGCTACCGCAACAGTAACTGCAACACTGCGAACAAGAGCAACAAGAGCAGGCAACACATGGCTACCTACGACGACGACGACGATGATGACGGGGCTGCGGCGCTGTCGACAAGGGCAGCAGACGATGACAAGAATGACAAGGACAGTGCATTGCCACGTCGCACCGTCACGGCAACAAGGCTGACACTGCACATGGACGACGATGACGACGACGATGACGACATGGTCATTGACAAGCGTCGCGCAGTCGAACATCGGCGACGACGCCACAGCGACCCACAGCCAGACAATGACAGCACGCAGCAGCAGCAGCGAGTGCGTGGCAGCTTGCCTGCACGTCATTCGCCGATGCAGACGCTTGTGCGCATGGCCTCATCACTACCGTCACGACAACACAAACGTTACAGCCACGAAGGCGGCAGCAGCAGCAGCAGCAACAGCAGCAGTGCTGCGGACGAGGACGCTGGCCACGTGGCTGCGTCGATGGCGACGGCGCGTGAGCACACACCACCACGACTCGCACTCGCGCACAGCGCCGCCGGCAGCAGCAGCAGCAGTGTGTGCGGTCGCAGTGACGAGCGAGCGGCGCGTCAACGCTTCGCAACACCGCCGCCTCTGTTGTCATCATCGTCCGCCGCAGCAGCAGCAGCGCATGACGAGCACACCGGCTCACCCGCGTCATGTCTGTACTCACCGCGCGAGTCGAGTGCACAGCATAGGCACGAGGACGAAGCGAAGAGCAACAAGCACGACAGTGATGACGACAACAAACGAAGTGCCGCGTGACCAAAAGAGAACAAGAATGACAGCAACAATGATGACAATGGCAGCATGGTTTGCATGTACACATGTGTGTGTGTGTGTGTGTGCGTGTGTGTACACCTATGTCGTGGCATTTGCTATGTAGACGCGCATAGGTCACACACACACTCACACACACACACACATTGTTTCTCTAACATCACCACCACTGTATACAGCAGTCGCCCACTGCTACAACGTTCGTTGCCCATTGCGACGTATACTATGACACATACAGCGACGCACACACGCATGTACGCACGCGTCATGGCATGCATGCCTGCAGACGGACATGTGCGAGTGCACGTATCAGCGTACATGTGTGTTTTCTCTCTGTGTGTGTGCATGCTTGTCTTGCTAGTACGTGTATACGCTTACACACACACACACACAGTCACATATATACATAACAACATACGTGTCGTCGCGCACAGCGTCAAGTGAGCGTGTAGTGACGGTGGCTGGCACGTGAGGCGGCTATGCATCGTCCCTGTGCACACGAGCAACAGCAATCGCCACTGCAACAGCAGTCGCAGCACTCACGTCAGCGCCATCCACTGCAACAACAACAACGACAAGAGCAACAGCAGCAGCAGCAGCAACACACGGCCAACGTGCTTGCAGGCAGTCGACAGCAGCACATGACTGCTGCTACAGTGTCCATGACGTCCTCGTCGCCGTATGTGCGGCATGCCAGTAGCGTGTACGATGACGGCGGTGCAGCTGACGAGCACACCTCACTCGAGCAGCTCGAGGCGCTGCTGCACATTATGCCAACAACACAACAGCAACAGCAGCAACACGCGGCGTCGATGATAGCGCATGGGCGTCGCGGCGGTAGCAGCAGCAGTCACAAAGGCAACCTGTCGCGCACACCGCCACCACGCCGCGAGCGACCGCAACAGCAACAGCAGCAGCAACAGCAGCTGTACACGTCTGCGCCACCGACACAGCGAGTGCGTGGCGTGTCCTCTGCGGCGGCGCACACGACGACGACGATGGCCAATGCGCACACTACGCCGTCGTCGAAGCTGTGGCTGATGCGTGCGTCACCGATGGCCGTCACCTCACCACGTCACGACGAGCAGCTGTACATGACGCCCTCGGCAGCACTGACGATGCGCAACAGCAACAGCAATGCTGCTGCTGCTGCTGACTGTAGTGGTAGTGCGATGTTGTCAGCCGCCACGCCACCGCCACTGCTGCCGTCGTCACGCTATGTGCAGCAACTCGAGGACGAGGTGCAGCTGCTGACACAGCAACACGCACAGGCGTGTGCAGTCGTGCTGACCGTCGCCCTCGCGCGTGACCGTGATGCCGTGGCAGCAGACGAGCAGGCAGCGCGTGCGTCCTTGTGCGGCGACGAACGTGACAGCTACCTCGGTTTGCTGTGGCTACATCTGTCGTTGGCGTCACGGCAGCGCGAACGCGAGTGGCATCGGCAGCTGCAACAACAACAACACGCAGCAGCAGCAGCGGCAGCGTCGACAGCAAAGGAACAGTGCAGTAGTCGGCAGCGTGTGCACGTGGCTGTGGCAACAGACGTTCACGATGACAGCGACGCTGACGCGCAACGTGCACACTCGCAACAACAACAACAGCAACAGCGGCTGCTACTGCAGTTGCAACAGCAGCTCAGTCTGCGACTGCGCGCACACGACGCTGTGCTCGTCGACTTGTACACACAACACGCAGACGCGTGCATGGCGTACGTCACAACATCACTGCAACAACAACAACAACAACATGCGCGAGACGATGACGTGCGTACTGCTGCCGCTGCTGCTCCTGCTGCTGCACACGCCACGGCGGCAACAACAACGACACGGCAGCAAGCATCGTTGATGACGACATTGTCGACGTCGCCATTGTTGCTGCAAGAGCAACAGCGACAGGTGGCGCACATGGCGGCGTTGTTTGCTGCCTACGACGACGCGCGTGAGGCAAAGCAGTCATTCGCGACGCAGCAGTGCGATGTGTTGCGTGGCGTCTGCATCGTGCAGCTGCAACGCGCGTGTGTCGCCTGCCACCGCGACGCCGAAGGCGAGGTCGAGGCGATGCAGGAGCAGCTGCGCAGCGCGCAAGTGCAGCTGCGTCTTGTACAGCAGCAACTACAACAGCAACAACAGCAACAGCAACTACAACAACAACAACAACAAAAACAACAACAGCAGCAACAACGACGTGTGCACGACGGCAATGTCACGGCTGCGGCGACAGCATCGCCAACACCGCACAAGGCGTCAGTGTCGTCGTTGTCATCGGAGTATGCGTCCTACGCCACTCCCTTCATACCGTCACGTCTGCGTGCGGCAACGGCCACACAGTCGGCACGCGTCTCTCTGCCGTTGCTGCGCGACGAGGCTGCACGACTGGGTGTGCATGCGGTGACAAACACACACAGCACAGCAGCAGCAACAACAACAGCGACGTCGTCGTCGCCGACAAGTGCAGCTGTTGCAGCTGCTGCTGCTGCTCGCGACAAGGGCAAGGACATCGTCGTGGCCACCGTCACTTCACCGCCTGCACCAGCAGCGGCAACGCAGCCGTCGCTGTGCGCGCTACCGCGTCTGTCGTCATCATCGTCGCCGCCAGCAGCCGACGCAGCTGTTGCCCGTCACAACAACAACAATGCGAATGCAGCTGCAGCAGCGACACGAGCAGACGGCACCTCACCTGCGCACGTCGTCGCGCTGCCTGCGCCACAGCAAGGCGTACCTGCCGTACGACGATTACAACTGCATAGTGACAACAGCGACGACGACAGCGACGGCGACAGTGACGACGCGAATGACACGCCAGCTGTTGCGGCGACTGCCGCACCCGCGAAGAGTGCAGTGGCAGCGCACCCGGCACAACACGTGTCACAACAATTGCAACAACGTAACAACAACAACAACAACAACAACGTTGACAGCAACGGTAGCAGTAGTAGCACAGCGCCTACGCGCGTCGCTGCTGCTGCCGCTGCTGCTGCTGCTGCACCATTGTCGCGTCGCCATAGCACTCGTCGTAGCAGCCGTAGCAGCAGCAGCACGAGCAGTCGTCACGCAAGCGACTACGACAGCAGCAGCAGCAGCAGCAGCAGCCGTGCTGTCGCTGTCGCAGTAGCAGCGCCGCTACAGCAGCAGCAGCAAAAGAAGCAGCAGCAGCAGCAGCAGCAGCAGGCGCGACAATATGTGTTTGACACGAGCTTGTCGAGCTCGTCGTCGTCGTCGTCGTCACCTGCACCACCGCCACCGCAACGACAACGGCAGCAACAACAACGACAACAACAGCAACAACAACGACAACAACAGCAACAGTCAAAGGCAGTGACTAAACAAACACACGCGGACAAGACACACCACCACACGACCGCTCCCACTGCTGCGCACACGACTGCGCTGAAGCGTCGTTCATCGTTTGACGAGGACGATGAGTAGCGGCAGTCGCAAAGGGTGTGTCATATGTTTGTCTGTGTCTGTGTGTGTGTGTATGTGTGTGTGTGTGTGTGTGTGTGTGTTTATGTGTGTGTGTGTGTGTAGAGTAGCAGGCAGCGCCACGTCATGTATACAGTTGCGTACGTCGTGCACAAATAAACGACATGCGCACACAGTCGAGTACACAATCTGCGTACAGCTATGACGACGCTGTGTGGTGTGGTCATGATGCGCTACTGTCTTTTATGTTCTGCTGCATACAGTGCACACAACGAACGCACACACACATATTGTTTGTGTACATACTCGTGCATTTACACACACACACATACATCTGCGAGCCGTCATGTCACACTCGCAGCGGGTTGTGACGCTGTTGGCGACGGTGATGTTTGTCGTTCTTTGTGCTGTGATCATGTTGGAGAGTGACACGTCGATGGACGCCACACACGACGCCCTGGACAATGATGAGCTGATGTTCAACACCGAGCGTGCATTGCTGTCGACGATGGCAATGCAAGCCTACAACAACAGCAGCAGCAGCAACAACAGCAGCAACAGCAGCGGCACATCGACGGCGATGAGACGTGCCACGGCGGGTGTCATTGTCGTCGTGCCGCGCGTGACGACGAGGAGTAGGCGCACCACACACGTTCAGCACCACAACGGTCATCGTAGCAGCAGCAACAACACGCACACGACGGCGAAGACGCTGCTCGTGCTGTCCGATGCGTATCGAGAGCAACTGCTGCAAGGCTACCGCTACGCCCTGCTGGTGGGTGCACCGTGGTTGCTGCTCGTGGGCAGCGCCGCCGACGTGGCGATGGCGCAGCGGTTTCTCGCCACGTTGCGCGAGCCCGGCCACACACTCTTCTCCGACAGCGTCATTCGGCGTCTGCCACAGTCGTTGCATCGGCTTGCCACTGCGCTGCGCCATCACATCGATGACACAAACACAACACAGCAACAACAACAACAACAGCACACGCTCGGTCGCTGGGTACGTTTGCACAGTAGCGTGATACCGTTCCTGTCCTCTGCGCACGACGTCGGCGAGGCAACGGCCGCGGAGGCGGTGGTAAACAACACGTACAACAGGCACGATGGCGGCAGCGACAAGCGACACAACGCCTACGACGAGGCAGCGATGCTGCACGACGGCATCGACGAAGGTGACGCAGAGGGGCTTGTGCACACGCTCGCGTCACACGCCCTCGCCACACAACAAGAGCAGCAGCAGCAGCAGTCGCCGTCGTCGCTGCTACGGCGAGCGCGCAACGCGACGAGGGCGACGAGTGACGCGACGGACGGCGACGATGACGATGACGACGAAGTGTGGCTGATGTCATCCTCGTCGTCGTCGTCGTCTGACGAGGACAACAACATCAACAACACGCACACAACACAAGGAGCAATGACACGAAGAGGACAACATGCTGATGACAGTGTGCGCAGTGACGTGGCAGCGATGCAGCAGACACGTCTGGGGCGACTGCCCCGTGCCAGCTTTGTTCTGCCCGCTCTTGTCGTGCGCATCGAGGACGACGCCGACGCACGGCTGCGTGTGGCGGTGACGATGCTGCGAGAGCGCATGCAGGCAGCGGCATGGCGTCGCTGGCAGCTGAGTCGCAACAGCAGCAGCAACAGTAACGACGACAACAACACGAGCATACGTAGCGAGCAGACGACGACGCGCGCAACGAGTACGCATAAGGACGGCAGCAACAACAACGACGCCGCCGCGGCGGTGGTGTCGTCGTCGTCGCTGCTGACGAGGATGAGAAGATGGCTGACGCCGTGGGCCGTGTACACGTCACACGTTGACAACAAGGACACGACGCACGCAAGAGCCGCAGCGGAGCAGTGGTGGCTGTTGACGCAGCCGCACGCCATCATCGTCGTCGACGAGCACGCCAATCTCGTGCGATCGTGTATGCGCGCACGTTACGTCCTGCGCGACGTGGCAGCGGCCGCCGCTGCGCGGCTGCGCGGTCGACTGCGGCGTCGCGTGCAGTATCACATGTGCAGTGAGGAGGTGGCCGCGCATGGTGGCGGGGTGCGTGCGCAGGTGTGTGATGACGTGCATGCGGCACGGCTAGTCGACGCGGTGGTGCCGGCGACGCTGTCGCGCAACTTTGCTCGTGTCTACATGGTGCATCGCTATGAGCTGCTCTCACCCAGACGCCCGCAGACAAACGCGCCAGCCGTGCACAGCGGCCACACTCGTGTGCACGGGAGTGACAAGGTCACGTCCGCTACAACAAGAGCAACAGCAACAACAGCAGCAACCGTGGCGACGACGGTGGCGGCAACGATGGCGGCATGGGCACGTCGCCTGAGGGCGTGGCTGTGGTCGTGGTGGTTGCCGTTCGACGGCGTACTGCCCAAGGGTGCGCTGCTGTCGCAGTCGTCCTGGGCGACACGACAGCTCTGTGTGTACAGCTACTACCTGTATCGTCTACACCATCGCTGCGTCGACATGTTGCGCGCCCTTGTCTCGGTTGACGGCGCCATCGCAGACGTTATGCTGCTGTCGCACTTGCTGGCCTCGGACATGGCGGCGGGCCGTGTACAGCTGCGCGATCTTTTCTATCGCAGCTAGTGTGGCAAGCACACACACACACGCACATGCACAACGTCATGACAGTGCTGCGCCTGGTACAAGCAGAAGACGACGGTGTGACGTACACAGATGCATGCAAGGTGTTGTGCACAGACACACACACACACACACACATGCACGCTACGCCTTGCTGCTTCTAGGCTTGCCGCACACGCGCGCTCATTCCTTTTTTGTGATTGTTGCGCATAGCACACACACACACTTACACATTGTGTAGTACACGTACACGCACACGGTGCGGTGGTGCGGTGCTGTGATGGACGAGGCCGAGGCGTGTCGTGTACGCGGCAATGCATGCTTTGCTGCCGCCTGCGTCGACGACGCCATTGCTGCCTATCGTCACGGCATCGATGTGTTGACAGCAGAGCCACGTCATCAACAACAACAAGAGCAAGGTGAAGGACAAGCGCAGTCGCAAGAAGAGCGCGAGGCGCAGCAACAGCAACGACGACAGCTGCTCTTGTCACTCTACTCGAACTTGTCGAATGCGTACCTGACGCGTGGCGACTATGACGCGAGCAGCACCGCCGCTCGCTGTGCGACCGCCGTCGATGCGCGCGCGCTCAAGCCGTGGCTGCGCTACGTGGACGCGCGACGGCGTGCGGGTTACGCGTTTGACGCGTTTGTTGTCTATCTGCGCCACGTCCTGCCACGCATTCGTCGTGCACGTCAGGCGGCGACGGCGAAGGCAACGCACGCACTGCACAACAACAAGAACAAGAGCAACAACAACAGTAGCGACGAGAAGGACGACGAGGAGGACGAGGAGGTGTTGCTGGGAGGGCTGACGTTGCGCGAGGTCGAGCACACGGCGGCGTCGCTCGCGACAGCGCTGCAGGGCGACCTTGGCGTGTCGCAGCTGTCGGGCGACGTTGAGCTGACCGACTACGCCGGCGGCTACGCACTCGTCAGTCGACGTCGTTTTCATGCCAATGAGGTGGTGTTCGTCGAGCGGCAGTACAGTGGCATGCCCACACTCGCCGAGGACGCGATGCGTGACGTGCAGCAGCACGAGCAGGCGCACGTCGCGCAGCCAGGCCGTGGTGATGACGACGGCGCTGTGCAGCATACGCATGGCACGTCCACAACACACATTGCCCTCGCCTTTGCGCGCTATCTGCGTGTGGAGCAGCAGTGCGACAGTGTGGCGTGGCGTCGCTTTCGCCGCGATTTTTGTGGCGCCTGGCCGCGCACCCTCGCCGACGTCGACGCCGAGACGCGTGCGATGGTTGGTGGTGCGCTGCGACGCGCCTGTGCGTCGTCACGCACACGCGACCTTGACAACAGGGACAGCAACAACAGGGACAGCAACAACAACAGCAACAGCAACAACAACGATGACCGCGATGACGAGTTGCTCGTGGCGTCGCTGATGTGTCGCTACAATTGCTTTCACGCCGGCTTCTTTCGCGTCTGCGCACTCGCCAATCACAGCTGTCACGCGAACATTGCCATGAAGTATGCGAGCGTCGATCGCACCGTGACGATGGTCACCGTTGACGCGATTGCGCCGGGGCAGCTGATGAATGTCAAGTATCTGAGCGATGCACATTTTCTCATGGGCGTTGGCAAGCGACGCGAGGTGCTGCGGTCGTGGCTGTTCTGGTGCGCGTGTACGCGTTGCGTGGCGGACATGGGCGGCGGCGGTGGTGCCGCTGCTGCCGTGCAGGAGCACGTGCGCTGTGCGACGTGTGCGCGCTTTGTGCACCTGCCCCTGCCAGGCGACGGCGTCGGCGTCGAGGCTGACCCGCTGCTGGCGTGGCCGACTGGCAGTCACAACATTGACAACAAGAATGACAACGAGAAGGTGCACGCGCTGCACACGACAACGACGTTGACAAGCAGCAGTAGTAGTAGCAGCAGTGCGTGTGTGCGTTGTTGTGTGCACTGTGGCAGTGAGCTGACATGGCCCGAGGCACGTCGCGCCCTGCTGCGTACCGCGCTGCAGCAATGCACCACCGCCCTCTCGCTCGACGACGCCCCGGCGCTGCTGCAGTGGCTGCGCACGCAACTCGCCACCGTCGCGCGCGTCGGCGTCCACCCGTGTCATTGGCTCTACCGCATGCTCTTTTACTTTTGCTGTATTCGCGCGACGACGTTAATCGATGACGTTGTACGACAGGTCGAGGTTGCCTATGCGTGTCTGCCATCGACGACGACGAGCACAACGGCGGCAACGACGGCGGCGGTGCGCAGTCGCGCCACGGCGGCGGTGTCGCCGCTGTGGGCGTCAGCTGGCGTGGCCGAGTTGTACGCGCCGCTGCTGCGCGAGGCGCGTGGGCAGCAGTGTGACGCACCCGTCTGTGACGAGAAGAGCAACAACAAGAGCAGCAGCAGCAGCGCAATCACTACTACCACCACGACTGCTGCTGCGGCTGCGGCCGACGCCACGGACGCGTCACTGCCGTCGTGGTATGACGAGCTTGTCCTCGCGAGTGCAGGTGCAGACACGAGCGCGTCATGCGGTCACGATGGCGACAGCAGCAGGACGGGAGCGGAGCTATTGCACGTGTTTGTTGTGCTGTGGCGATTGTTGCACAGCTTCTACCCGGCACAAGAGATGTGGGCGGTGCACAAGGCCATCTGCTGGCTCGTGTTGCTGCATCTCGTCGCCACCGCAAACAACAACAGCAGCAGCAGCAGCAGCAGCAACAAGACGACAACAGCAGGTACAACAGACACACATGCACTGTTGCCGCTGCTGTCGTCACGTGTCGCTCTTGCCTTGCTGCAGCGACACGCACCCTACCTCGGTCAGGCAGAGCTGCGACGGTGGCTGCACGTGTACAGCACGCTTCGCACAACAGCAACGACGACGATGGCCGCACAGCTGCCCTCGCTGCGTGACGTCAAGCAAGCCTTACGACTAAAGTAATGATAACAAAGAGAGTGTGTGTGTATGTGTGTTTGTGTATGTGTGTGTATGTGTGTGTATGTTTGTTTGTTTGCGTGCGTACGTACAATCTTCTATGCACATCACGTTCGTGTACAATGCTGCACTCCTGTGTTGTATGTGTGTGTGTATATTTTTGCGATGTACGTACTTGCCCTTGCTGTCCTCGTCACTATACACAAACATTCACGCATACACATGCACATATATGTATGTGTATGTATGAAAAGCACGACAGCCATGACGACGCTGACCGTCTATCGCAACGATGACGTGACACTGACACAGCCGTGTCGTGTCCGCATACCACGCAGCGTTGACACACTCGCAGAGCTGTGCCGTGTCATTACGCATCATCTTGCCTCGTCACGCGCACTCGAGCATCAGTACGATGGCGACGACAGTCGTGCTGGTCGCAGTGAACGGCCGTACTGCTTTCTCTACACATGCAATGGCACACCGCTGTGGAGTGTGCGTGCGTGTGTGGCCGCACACGACGTTGTCGCCAGTCGTCGTGCTGGTTTCGTTGCACGGCACGCAGCCGTGACGTCGTCATCGTCGTCGTCATTGTCGTCGTCTGTGTGCTCGCTACGGCAACGTCCTCGTCGCACAGACAAGCGACGTGACGGCGACGACACTGCTGCAGCTGCTGCGCATGTACAGCACATGTACAGCAGCAACGATGACAGCAACAACAGCAACACCGTGCATAGACGTGCTCGTGCAGCAGCAGCAGCCATGTTGCGCAGCGGCACATCGCCGCCACCGAGTACACCACACTCGCCAGCGGCTGTCATGCCATCGACAGCAACAACTACAGCAGCAGCGAGGAGGACGTCGACGACGCGTCTGAGCATACAGCTGACGACACCGCTGCACAACACGCCATCGTCGTACTCGTCATCGTCATCGTCGACGTCATCATCGAGGTCGTCGACATTGTCATCGTACTCGTCGTCGACGAGCAGTGACAGCAGTGCTACTACTACTACGAGCAGCAGCAGCAGCAGTAGTCGTGCAAACAGCACGCAGCAAGCATCGCTGTACGTACATGGTGCAGTGCTGCCGCTGCCTGCTGCCGCACGCCTCGTCACCACACAGTCACGGCAACGTCATCACAGCAGCAGCAGCAGCAGCAGTGTGCTCGCCAACACGGCAACAGCAAGCAACAACAACAGCAGCAGTAGCAGTAGTCATAGTCAGCTGTATGCGCGTCTGCGGCTGTTGCTGACGCGCAAGTGGCACGCCGCGGCAGCACTGCGACGGCTACCGTCATCGCAGCTGCTCGCGCAATGTGCTGTGCGGCAACTGTACCGCAACACGATTGCGCCAACGCTTGCCCTGCCACCACCACCACAAACAACAACAACGAGAAGAAGCAATGTGACAGGGACACAACGGGAAGCGACGACTGCCGCCGCCGCCGCCGAAGCAGCAGACACGCCGTGGCGCGTGTGCGTGTCGGGGCCAGAGGGCAGTGGTGTGTCGACGTTGTGTGCGATGCTGATGCAACACATGCTGAGCGACAAGAGTGACAGCGACACGACTGCCTTTGCATCGTGTAGTCGCTTGTACGGCTGCTTGCTGCTGCCGCTCGACCTGGACGCGCTGTGCGCGTGTACAGACAAGGACAGTGACGATGCGGAACGTGACGACGTTGACGTGGACGAGCATGACGACATGAGCGTGCGCGCACATGACGCGACACGTGCGCAGTTGCGTCTGTTCGACGACCTGCTGTCAATGTTCGCACTCGTGGTGCAGGCGACAGTTGACGCCGTCGTCGCACACCGCCCGACACTCCGTCCGCACGTGTCACTGCTCACGAAGCTGTGGATGCGACTGTGTCATACCGCCGCCGCCGCCGCTGCAGTTGTGACGACTACGACGACGACAACAACAGCAGCGCGACAGGCACCGTCGCAAGAGCAGCAACGACGCAGCTTCTTTGTGCACAGCACCACCGCTGCCGCCGTGCTCGGCCATGACGTGCTTGCCGCCTGGGAGCGCTATGCACAGTCGCTGCTGCCGTTGTTGTCTGCCTATGCCAAGGCAGCAACAAGCACAACAACAAGGTCGACGAAGGATAACAACAGTTGCAGCAGCAGCAGCAGCCGTGGTGACACGGACGATGACGCGCGCAATCGCGCAGCAGAGGCGGCCGCGTTGCGTGACGCGGTGTTGACGGAGGTGTACGCAGGGTTGCCATGTCACATTGCGTCGTCACTGCACTTTGCGGGTGTTGTCTACGTGCTCGACGGCGTGCAGTCGCTGACGCGCGTCCGGCAGGACGCGCTACACCGCCCCTACGGCGACGCTGGTGCGCTGCTGCAGGCGTTGTGGTCGTATGGCGCAGACACGCAACAGCAGCAGAAGAAGAAGCAACAACAACACGAGAGCAGCAGCAGCAGCAGCAGTGGTGGCTGTTGCCGCTGTCACGTGCTCGTCGCGTGGCCGCCGGACGTGCCGTGGCGTGCGCTGTACTTACCGCAAACAAGCGCGCATCTGCACACAATTGGCCTACTGTCACAAACGCACACGAATAACAAGAAGAGCGAGGAGGATGACGTAGAGGACGTTGGTGTACGTCTGCCATTGCGCATACGCTGCGGCGGCAGCGGCGGTAGTGGTCGTGGTGGTGTCGAGTATGACATGGGCATGTTCATGGGTGCACCTGGCTACGTGGCCGCGTGCGCCGCACTCGTGCATAGCACACGCACGGCCACGACAGCAGCAGCAGCGTCATCGCCTCTGCCTCGTGACTATGTACTGCGCGTTGACGCACGCGACGCGGCCGACGCACTTGCGCGTATGTCACGCCTTGTGCACACCATTGTCGCGTCGTAACGTCATGCACGTGTGCGCGCACACGCACACAAGCACACGAGTGTGTATGTGTGTATGTACGTGTGACACTGTTTGTAGTCTTTGCGTTGCGTGGTGTTGTTGTTGTCGTCAGCATTACACATACACAAGCACACACAACAACACAACACACACACAACAACAGCAACAACAACAAGTAAACGTCTGCACACACACACACACACACACACACACACACATAACGACACGATGTCGAGTGACTGGTGCCTCATCGAGAGCGACCCGGCAGTGTTCACCGAGCTGCTCGAGAAGATTGGTGTGCGTGGGGTGTCCGCCGAGGAGGTGCTCACGCTCGACGACGCCGAGCTGCAGAGCGTTGGCCGTGTCTATGGCCTCATCTTGCTACACAAGTGGACAGCACACTCGACGGTGCCGTTGCCCGGCACACTGATCGCCGAGGCAGGCGGCAATGACGACGAGGAGGGCGGCAACAACAACAACAGCAACAACAACAGCAGTAGCAACACAGCGGTGTATTTTGCGCGGCAAGTGGTGCAAAACGCGTGCGCCACAGTGGCGCTCGTCAACATCTTGTGCAACCACACCGACGACATGGCCCTCGGTGAGGCGATGCAGCAGTTTGTCTCCTTCACCCGCCCGCTCGACGCGACAACGCGTGGGCAGCAGGTCGGCCAGTATGAGCTGCTGCGCAACGCGCACAACTCGTTTGCGCCACCGCCCGCCATGGCCGACGACGACGCCGAGGACAGCGACGCGCGACGCGGCGAGGCGTACCACTACGTAGCTCTTGTTGTGCGCGATGGTGTGGTGTGGATGCTCGACGGGCTGCAGCCCGGGCCTGTGCGGTGTGCAGAGGTCACAGCCACGACAGGCAGTAACAACAACAGCAACAGCAACAGCAACAACAGCAACAACAGCGACAGTGATGCCAAGGCGGCGATGTTGCGTGTTGCGCGTGCGTATGTCGATGCACTGGCTGCACAAGACACGGCTGGCAGTGGGCAAGGCATCAGCTTCTCGCTCATGGCCATTGTCGACGACCCGCTGCACGCACTCGAGGCGGCTGTCGCGGCGCAGCCGACGCCTGAGCTACAGGCGCAGCTGACGACGCTGCGTGCGGAGCGGGCGCGCGGGCGTGCCGAGAATGCGCGACGCCGTCACAACTACTACCCCCTGCTCGTGGCGCTGCTCGGTGCGCTGGCGGAGAAGCAGCTGCTCGAGCCAATTGTCAACGAAGCCAAGGCGGTCAAGGCGCAGCGCGACGCGGCTGGCGACAAGAAGACGACAACGAGTACAACGAGTACAACGTCGTCGTAGTCATGATGTTGTTGTTGTTGTGTGGCACAATGTGAACATACAAGCAAACGAACAGTCATACGCATACACAAACGTGTGCATGTGTGTGCGTGTGTGTGCGTACACAAGTATGGTGCAGAATGTAACGCGCGTGTATGTGTGTGTGTGGTGTGGTGCAGCAATAGACGAGCGTGAGCAATGCAATGCAATATGTTTGTGTGTGTGTGTGTGCATGTTTGCGTGTTGTGCGATATTGTCGCATCGTCTGCGTTGTGCTTGTACACAGTGCACACACACACACACACACACACACACACACACACACACACACACACACATACATACATGTTGGTGCACATGTGCGCATGTCATCATGTGTTCGCCGTTTGCTGCTGCTGTCATCACCACCACTGCTGCGCTGCCGCCGCACGAGCCGCAGCAGTCGCGCTGTCATGACTCATCTGTATTGTCCATGTGGCATCTCGCACGCACGACGTGCAGCATCGACTGCAGCGTACACGCGCACACGAACAATAGCGCAGGACGACACAGCAACAGCAGCGGAGGCGCGATCGTTTGCGTACGCGGCCGTGTGCTGCACCGACTGCTTCGCAGACGAGGCGGAGCTGCTCGACGTGCTGCACGCCTGTCGTCGTTACACACACATCTCTACTATCGCAACAACAACAAGGACAGTGACACCATTCTCGTCATCACTGTCGACGCCGCAGCACAACGCTCTGACTGTCACTGCTGCCGCGGCCGCGGCGGCGTCGTCATGGCGCGTGTCGCACGCGTGCGCGACGGTGCCACCACTGCTGCAGCGTAGTCTGCACACCCTGCAACCACACGTGACGGCGGCGCTGTACAACAAGGCCGTGACGCAGCTGCTACACACCTTGCTGACACGCGTGCAGCAGCAGCAGCAGCAACAGCAACAACAGCGCAAGCAATCGACAGCGACATTGTCTGCGTGTGACGTGGCCTTGTCGTCCTGTCACGCAGACGCGCTGCTGCGCATGCTCGAGCGACTGACGCGCGCGTCGTCACTGTCTGCGCACGCGACACGGCTGCGGCGGCAGAGGGGTGACAGCAGCGATGACCGTCGCAGCACAACAGCAGCGGCGCAGACGAGCACAGCCGCAATGTTGTGCCGCGATGTGTTGTGTGCCTCACTCTGTGCTGCCCTCGCACAACGCGCCGTCGAACTGACAGCGTCACAGGCGCTGCACATGTTGTGGCTCGTGTGCGCACATCATACTTGCAGCTGCAGTTACTACAACAACAGCAGTAACAACGACGACAAAGAGCAGCAGCAACAGCAGCAGAGCAGCGCCTACACAAGCGCGACTGCTGCTGCTGTTGCCGCACGCGCAGCGCAGATGCGACACGCCATCGAGGTCTGCTACGTCGTGCGTCACGACATGACGCGGCGTGATGGTGTGCGCTGTCTGCAGCTGCTGCGTCGCCATCTGCCTACATCATCGTCATCATTGTTGCACACGAGCACGTTGACTCGTGCACTGCTGCAGTATGTCCTGCTACGCGTGCAGCTGTGTGTGTCACACGACACACGCGCAACACGCAGCCGCGACAGCGACGGCGACGCAGACAACGGCGACGGCGTTGGCAGCACAGCAGCCTTGCTGCATGCGGTGTGCACGACATTGTTGTTGTCGTGGCACGCACTCGACGACAATGTGCGCCGCGCAACGTTGCAGTGGCTGCTACAACAGCGACAACACACGGTCAATGTACAAGCGGCATTGCCGAAGGGTGTCTGGTACAGACTCGCACAGCTGCAAAGAGCGTGCACGAGCAGCAGCAGCAGAAGAGCAAGCACAACACGGACGACGAGTGTGTTGTGCGGCTGTGCTGCTGCAGACGTGCTAGAGCACACCCGTGGCCTGGCCGTGGCCGCGTATGACAAGGCGACGTTGCTGCGTTGTCATCGTCGTGGCAGCGACGACAAGGCAAACAACAGCTGCACACTGCAGCAGCAGCACAGTGACGGGTGTACACACGATGCGTACATGACGCGCACGGGCGACGGCGGTGCAAGCCGTGTGCAGCGTCGTGGCTGCCGTGACACACACGACGCACTACACTTTGCGCGTGCAATACGCAAACTGCATGCACACATCACACAACAACAACGGCAACGACAACAAGACTCGTCCTTGTTATCGTCGTGTACATTGCAGGACGTGTGCGCATTGTACAGCGCGCTGCGTACACGTGAGCTGCGCGCAGTGCTCGCGTGTGACGTCATGACGCTGCTGCTGCGCACGCTGCCTGCTGCTGCGGCTGCGGCGGCAACGTTAGCAACAACAGCAACACAACGAACGCAACAACAACATTACGATGATGACGACGACAACGACGCGCTCGTGCACACAGCGCTGACGCTGTTTCTGCGTCTGCTGCCACACTGCACGTCGTGCCTCGACGCGGTTGTTGACGAGCTGTTGTTGTGTGTGACGCGACTGCAACACGATGACACTGTAGCGACACGAAGAGCAAGAGCAGCCGTAACGACAACGACAACGAAACGAAGCAATACGACTACTGCACAAGACATGCTACAGCAGTGTCTGCTGCACGCCTACTGCCGTCACGTACCGCGACAGGCGCTCGTGTACGTCGTGTCGCATGTGAGTCGTGTGCATGGCGCGTGTGCCTATGCACCGCACGCTGCCGTGTACAGGCTGCTGCTCACACTCATCACACGCGCATACGACGACGACGTTGCTGCTGACAACGATGAAAACGACAACGTGCTCAGCACACGCGCAACAAGGTCGACGGCAAGGATGCGACTGCGTGTGCAGCGCGAGGTGGCGCGACTGCTGATGTGCACAGCGGCACCGTCGCTGCAGTCGTCGCGCGACGCCGCACACGTGCGTACATTGCAAAAGACACTGGTGCAGCACCTCGCACACCAGCAACAGCAACAGCAACATTGTTGCTGTCAGCCACGGCATGATGTGCGGTGGTTGCGCAGTGTGTGTCACATCGTTGCCAGTGTGCGCGCCGAGGTGCACGCCCTGCGCACACTCGCGCGACTGCAACATAGTACACTGCATCTATCGCCGCTACGCGTGCGCCTCGTAGCGCGCAGTGAGGCACAAACGACGCACTCGGATATGGACATGTAGCGATGCTGCACACACACACGCTTGTGAGTGACGCTGTATGCGCAAGTGAGTGTGTGTCTGCGCGCTGCACTTGTACTACACCTCTTTGCTTGCGCTTACAGTACACACACACGCACACACACACGCGTCTTATGACGAGCGACGCGCAGACGCGCAGTGGCGCGCGTGGCGACGGCGACGAGGACAGCGTCGCACTCGACGCTGGCCTGTATGAGCGCACACACATTCTGCTCGGTGACCGCGGCATTGCCGCCCTGCGCGCGACGTCGGTGTTCGTTGCGGGTGCCGGTGGTGTGGGCGGCCACTGCGCCGAGGCGCTCGCACGCGCTGGTGTGGGCCACCTCACGCTGCTCGACGACGATGTGGTCTGTGCGAGCAACAAGAATAGGCAGGTGATCGCTCTTGACAGCACACTCGGCGCGGGCAAGGCGGTGACGCTGGCGGCACGACTGCGTGACATCAACCCACACTGCCACGTCGTCGCTCTCGCGCGGCGTGTGACGCCCGACAACGCCGACGCGCTGCTGCGCGAGCATCCGTGTGAGTTTGTCGTCGACTGCATCGACAGCGTCGAGAGCAAGGTGGCGCTGCTCGCGGCGGCGGTGCGACTGCGACGTCGCGTGTACGCGTCGGGCGGGGCGGGCGGTCGTGTCGATCCGACGCGGATGTGCATCGGCGATGTTTTTGACACACACAACGATCGCCTGTCACGTGCGTGTCGCATTGGCCTGCGCAAGCGTGGCATTGGCGCAGGCGCCATCACGTGGGTATGCAGCACGGAGAAGGGCAAGCCGCCACGCAAGACGCACGTGTCACGCACAACAGCAGCAACAACAGCAGCAGCAACAGCGACGGCAACAACGAGTAGTAACACCCGCAACGATGATGGCAAGGACGACGTGTGTGTCAAGTATGTCAATGGTACGATCAGCTACATGCCCGCCATCTTTGGCCTCACACTCGCGTCAGCGGTGCTGCGCTGTGCCGTCGACACGGCCGCGCACGACGCGGCGGTGCAGCTGCAGCGCAAACGACAGCTGAAGCGTGAGAAGAGGCAGCTGCACAAGCGACACAAGCGTGAACGCGCAGCAGCGGCGGCCGCATACGCCAAAGGCGGCGGTCACACGGCCGCACATGACGACGGCAGTGACGATGACGGTAGCGACGACGACGACAGTGACACATCGTAATACACGGCGTGCGTAAAAATGTATATATATATGTGTGTGTGTGACAATGTGTGTGTGTGTGTGTCGAAACGGATGGTGACGTAACTAACATGCTCGCGTGTGTACACACGCAGCATGCAGGTGTGTTGTCGTGTGTGTGCCATGTTGTGTTGTAGTCACGTTGCGTGCGTATATGTATATATGTATGTGTATATATAGTCAACACATGACAACGAGCAAGCCGCACAGTAGCACAGGTGCGCCTGACATGACGAGCAATGATGACGAACACGCAATCAATGACAACAACAACAATGTCGGCGATGACGAGGATGGCACACGACCTGTCGCAACAACGACAACGACAGCGGCGAGCACTACGCCGCCCGGTGCTGTCGTCGTCGAGCAGCTGCGTGCGGCGGTGCGTGCGGCACTGCAGCAGCGTGCCTCGGCAGACCTGCTGCACCTCATGGCGGAGAACAATGGCTACGATGTGGACGACCTGTCGGCCCATCCGCACACGGTGACGTCAGTAGAGCTGTTCCTGCTCACACTGCCGCGCGTGCCGGTGCTCGCGCTCTTTCCTTGCCTGACGACGGTCAAGCTCATGCACGTCGGTCTGCAGAGCATGGCAGACGTGTCGACGCTGACGCAGCTGCAGGAGCTGTGGCTGAGCGACAATGACCTGCACGTCATTGACGGCCTCGCCGGACTGACGCAGCTGCGACGCTTATATTTGCACAACAACGCCATTGCCTCGATGGATGGGCTGCCGCGACTGCCTCGCCTGCGTGTGTTGTGGCTCTGTCGCAATGCGCTGGTGCGTGTCAGCAACCTGCACCATCTGCCGCGACTGCGCACACTGTGGCTGGCTGACAACCCAATCGCGTCGCTGCACGACGCCTTTGCACCGCTACCTGCATCAGCAACAGCATCATCGTTGTTGTCATCAGCGTCATCGTCAGCATCGTCGTCGTCTGCAGCAGCACACGACAAGGACAAGAAGACGAAGGGCAGCAGCAGCACAATGAGCACGACAGCACACACATCACAGCCGCCTCTGTGGCATCTGCGCGAGGTCAATGTCGCGTGCTGTCAGCTCTGCCGCGTCGGCGACCTTGACGCGCTCGCCACGCTGCCGCGTCTGCGTCGATTGTGGCTGAGTGATGCACTCTTCGGCAGCAACGCCCTCGCCCAGCTGGACAACTACACCACACTGGCACTGCAACGGCTGCCACGACTGCGCGAGCTCGACGGCGTGGCCGTGACGCGTGAGCGTCGTGTGGCGGCGCGACAGACAAGCGACACCAAGCGACTGTACTACCGCACACGTGTGACGACGCTGACGCGGCATGTGGCGTTGCTGCAGCGTGCGTGTGTCGCGGCAGCGGTGAGGCGGACGGCGCGGACGTTGCGTGCGCAGGCGGCACTGCGCGCATCGCTCGCGCACGTCGAGGCGCACGTGACGGAGCAGAAGCTGTACGGCCGCTGCTACAGCGCGCACAGTAGCCGTGTCGAGTGTGGTGACGGCGAGGCTGCTGCAACAACAACAAGAGCAGCAGCAGCCACGTCGTTGTCGTTGTCACTGCAAGACAGTCACACGGTGCGCAGCAACAACAGCGGCAGCGGCAGCAGCGCTGTGCGTCACGAGGACGGCCTCGCCAGTGATGACGGCGACGTGTCGAGCAAGACACGGCTGCCGCACATTGCGTGCAGCAACAACAACAACAACAGTGGTAGTACTGTTGGCTGCACAAGTGCTACAACAGCAACGGCAGCGACGATGACGACAACAATGCGAAGCAGCAGCGGCAACAGCAACGTCGCGGTCGCCACTGCTGCTGCGACGACAACAACAACGACACTGCCAATGCTGTCACCGTCGTCAGCAACGCTCTCGTCGTCGTCGTCGTCTGCCTCGTCATCGTCGTCTGCCGCCTCGTCGCTCACCATGTGGCGTAGTGTGCACGAGAGTCTGCTGCGCGCACTCGGCACGCGACAAGTTGAGCTGCAGCGCAGTGCGCAACGCATGGCGGCTGCGGTGTGGCACACGACACTGCTGCAGCAGCAACACGTCGAGCGGCTGAGCATCGAGTACGCGAGCGGTGGCAACATTCGCCTCGAAGAGGTGCACGCGAGCGACACGGCGACGACAGCGACAACAACAACAACAGCGACAACCGCGACAACAACGACGACGGCGGTGCGTGACGAGGCGGCGTTGTGCCTGACACACGCCAATGCGTTTCTGCAGGCGCGCTTTGCGCGAGCACACTACGCGCGTCACTTTCCACAGGTCAGTGGTGTGCGTGTGCGTCGTGTGGCGCGGCTGGTGAACCGTGGTGCGCGGCTGCGCTTCGATGCGCGTGTGCGGGCGCTCGCGGTGCAAGTGCACGATGACACGGACATGAGCAGCAGCAACAACAACAGCAACAGCAGCAGTAACGGCAGCAGCAGTGCAGCAGCAGGCGATGTGCTGTACAGTGCACCACGTCATCGCCTCGTCTGCCTCATGTCTGCTGTGCCACCCACACGCCATGCGCAAGAGGCGTTGCTGACGCACATGCTGGCATGTGGTGCTGAGCCGCCGCATGACGAGGCCTCGCCATTGTTTGTTCCTGCATACAACAACAACAACAACAAGAAGAAGAGCAGTAGCAGCAGCAACAGTGACAACAATGCTGGCATTGCTGTGTACATGCCGTGTGCCGCGGAAGGTGTGCCGCTCACGAACAGCCTCTACCTTGCCGATGAGGAGCGGTTGCGTGTGTGCCTGCGCACGGGTGCGTGGGATGGCGTGCACGCGAACGGCGATGCACTGTATGGTCAAGTGATAGTCTCGCGCGTGTTCCTCGGTAAGACGGTGATGGCGCTGGGCGGTAGCACTGTAGCAGTCACGACAACAACAGCAACAATAACAGCAGCAACAACAACAGCAATGACAACAATGACGGCCAAGCAGCACAATGGCACGAACAACAACAACAACAACTACAACAGCAGCAGTGTGTGTGTCGAGGACAGCTTTATGCGCAACAGTGGACGACGTGTGCTGCGACGTGACTATGCGGCGGATGTGACGGCGGCCTATCGCATATGGCCTGGACACGCACCACCCGCAAACAACAGCAGCGACAGCAGCAGTGCTGCGTACAACTGCAAGACGAATGTAGCGAGTGGCAGCGAGCGCGTGTGGCACTGTCTTGATCGTGCGCTCGTGCTGCCGGAGCTGGTGATTGACTATGTGTACACGCTGACGACGCCGATGCTGGTGACGCCGACACTCGCCTCCCTCGCCTCGCCGGCGCGTGTGTGGCAGCTGGCGGTGCGGCTGCTGCCTCACCTGGCTCGTCCTGCCACATCGACAGACAACAACAGCAACGCCACCACCACAAGCAGCAGCAACAGCAGCAGCAAGAAGGACAGCAACAACAACGCCGCCGCTGCTGTCGTGGCGAGCGAGCAGGACAGTCACGCGTGGTGTGATCTGCGTCTGGTGGCGTACCCGCTGCTTGCATTGTTGTGTGCGTGTCACGACGACAAGGACGCCCCACTCGAGCAGGTGGCGCGTGCCGAGACGACGGCGGTGCTGCGCAGTGCGCGCGCCCTCATACAACAGCAACAGCAACAACAACAGCAGGGTGGTGTAGCAGCAGCGCATGTTGCCGTACACGACGACGCGTGTAATGACGACGATGACGATGACGATGACGATGTTGTGGCAGACGTGCCGCCGCGTGACGACGCGAATGACGAGCACAGTGACGGCGCCGTCACGGCGACGGCAGAGCGCTGGCTGACGGACACGTACGTGACGACGTACGCCGCGGCCGTGCTTGGCACCGATGGCAAACGTGACGGCAACGAAGGCAGCGCGAGCGGTGGTGGCGGCGGTAGCATCGCCGCGACGACGACGAGCAGTCGCCTGTCGTACTGCTCACTACACCACTGCGGCTTGACGAGTGTGCCGGCGCAGTTCGCCACGGACGCGCTCGCCACGCTCACGCAGCTTGACCTCAGTCACAATGCACTGCACACGCTGTCGTGGTCTGCGCTTGCGCACACGACGCCGCAGCTGCAGACGCTCGTGCTGCGCAGCAACAGGCTGCGCCGGCTCGGCTTGTCGGTCGCGTGCACACACGCGAGCACGCGCGCAGGCGTGACGCGTGCGCTGCTACCGCAGCTGACGTCGCTCGACGTGAGCGACAATGCGTTGTGTGCGTTGTACGACCTGTGCGATGTCACGCGTTGTTGCTTTCCGCAGCTGCGCTGTCTGGACGTGCGTGGCAATCCGATGATGCGTGCAGTGGCGACGACGACGACAACAACAACAACACAGAAGCAGCAGCAACACGAAGACGAGCAGCAGCAGCAGCAGCAGTCGCTGTTGTTGTGTACAAAGAATGCTGAGTATGTGCTCGCAAGCTTCGTGACGCCGAGCGCCGTGACGCTGCTGAATGGCGTCGCGCTCGACGAGGACGGCGACGGTGGCGGCCGCAGTCATCACGATGACGTTGACGTTGTCGCGTGCACGACGCACGGCATGCGTGGCGGTACGGCGGCGACGGCGGTGTTGCGCGCACCATGGACGACGCTCGTGCGTGCCATGTCGCCACCGTCGTCGCTGCTGCAGTGGCGTCGTGCGCGTTCGCGTGTGCTGCTCGACCACGGCAGCAGCACCCGCACAAGCACTAACAACAACAACAACGGCAGTAGCAATGGCAGCCGTGTGGAGGGCGGCCTCGACACGTTGTTTGCGTCGACGCACGTCGTGCCGCCGCTGTTGTGGCGTGTTATTTGTGCAGCGCACGCACGATGGCGTCGTTGTGCGCACAAGGGCACCACAAGCGCACTCGACGACGACGACGACGACGGTCATCATCGTCGTCGCTGCTGTTGTCGACAACAACAACAATGGCAAGGACAGGGCGAAGGAGACGGCAGCATGTGTGACGAGAGTGACGGCGGCGACGAGTGCAGCGACAGTCACTGCAGTGACAGCGACGACGGCGATGACGGCGGCGAGCATGACGCGGATGCGTGGGTGCCAGTGTCGGTGTACGAGGATGCACTGCAGAGTGTGCTGCAGTCGTCGTCGTTATCGTCGTCGTCGCCTTCTACAACAGCAACAATGATGCACACGCTGACGCGACACGATGTACGTGCGCTGTGCTACTGTGACAGCTTGCTGTGTGACGCACCGTGGCTTGCACAGCTGTCACAGCTGCGCCGCCTCGTCCTGCGTGGGCACAACCTCGCCACACTGGACATGGTCGCCGTGCACCTGACACAGCTGCGCGTGCTCGATGTGCACGACAACTGCATTGCCGCCCTGCCCGACTGCAGCGCGCTGCAACACCTGCGCAGCCTCGATGTGAGCTGCAATGCGTTGACGTCGCTTGCCGGTCTGACCGCTGTACAACAGCGCACCCTACGCTGTCTCGACGTCAGCGGCAACGCACTGACATCGCTCGATGGCGGGGGTGTGTCCTTGTCGTCGTACACGCACCTGCGCGAGCTGTACGTGGCACACAACGCGCTCACGTCACTGACGCCGTGTGCCGCGTTGCACGCACTGCGCTCTCTCGTCGCCCTCGACGTGTGTGGCAACCCTGCGGTGATGTGCACCTCGTGCAACAACACGAAGAGCAGCAACAAGACGCACGCAGATGACGATGACGACAATGTCACACTGCAGCAACAGCAGCAGATGGCGTGTGAGGCACGACTGTACCTCATCTACCACCTGCCACAGGTCAGAGTGCTGGACGGGGTGGCGGTGACGGCGAGTGAGGTGCAGCAAGCACGTCGTGTGCACAGCGGCCGCGTCAGTGACGAGCTGCTTGCGACACGCATACAAGCAGCAACGACAACAACAGCAGCGATGACGACAGCAACGCCCACCGCACGCGCAGTCGCTTCGCAGGCGTGGTCGACGCTCACGCAGCTCGACCTGTCACACTGCGCACTGCGCGACGTCAGCGCCGTCAGCTGTGTCACATTCGCCTCGCTCGAGGTGTTGCGGCTGCATCACAACGCCCTCGTCGGCGTTGACAGTGTGGCGGTGCTGCCACGACTGCGTGCCCTCGACCTGGCCTACAATCGACTACACATGCAGCCACAACAAGACGGCAGCAACAGCAACAGCAGCAGCAGCAGCAACAGCGCGCAGCTGCCGTTGGGCGCCGCGCTGCGACGACGTCTGCCTGCGCTCGAGTCGCTGTCACTCGAGGGCAATCACATCAGCGACGTGGCCGCGCTCGCCCTGCACCACCTGCCACGCCTATGCTTCGTCAATCTGTGCAACAATGACATTACGCTGCTCGATCGCGGCTTGTGTGGCGCAGGTGTAGGCAGCAGCAACAGCAACAGCAACAATAGCAACAGCGTCAACGTCGTCATGCCCGCTCTGCAGGAGCTACTGCTGTGTCAGAACAAGCTGCGTGCACTGCCACCGCTGAGCCTCGCGTGTTGTCCGCAGCTGCGCATACTCGCGCTGGATGACAACTACCTGCGTAGCATCGCCGCCGTCGCGTCGCTGCCGCGGCTGGAGCGACTGAGTGTGAGTAACAACCGCCTCGGTGACGCGGCGACGCTGGCGCAAGAGCTGCGACCTGCTGTGCTGATGACAACGACGGCGGCGAGCGCAGATGCGTCAACTACGGCAGCGTCATCATCATCATCCTCCTCGACGACGACGACGACACGACCTGCGCTGCGTGAGGCAACCTTTGTCGGCAATGCCGCCACACGCAAGGCGGGCTATCGCGCTCTCCTGCTGTGCACACTGCCGTCGCTGACGATGCTCGATGGCAAGCCGGTGACGGCCGACGAGCGCGAGCGTGCCGAGGTGCAGCTGCACACGGCCGCGTACACGGCACCGCCGAATGTGTACATGGACCTCAGCTACATGCAAGACAACAACAACAACACAGGCAACATTGGCAGCAACAGCAGCAGCAGTGGTGGTGTAACACGCCTGTCGCATACGGCAAACAGCAACGGCGGCAGTGTGGCGGTGCTGCAGTCGTCACTGCTGCCGTCATCTGCACAGCAGCAGCAGCAGCAGCAACGCAGTGGCGCTGTGCTCTTGCCGCTTGCACAAGCGCGCTTGCACGGTGTCGTCAACAACAGCAGCAGCACAACGACGGCGCGCATGGCGACACACAAGCTCAGTGTCGGCAACACGCGCTTGCGCGATACGCGGCTGTAGTGCATCGCGGCGTCGGCAGGCATGTATGTACATATATACATATATAGTACGTGTGTGTGTGTGTGTGTGTGTGTTCATGTATGTATACGAGTATGCTTACCACAAAGCGACATTCTCACACACGCTATCCACCCTTCCCATCTTTTCTTCCTCATGTGTGTGTGTGTGTGTGTGTGTGTGTGTGTATGCGTACGTACACACATATATACACATACTCGACTCCTATGTATACGAGCCGTCGTACAATAGACACAAAACAGTGTACATGACGTGCTATGCATTGCTGCTGCTGCCGCTGCGACTGCATGACGACTGTGTGGCACACTCTTGCCGCCTTGTTGTTGTTGTTGCACATAGTCACACACACACACATACAAACATACACACACAGCACACACACACACAAGCAACACCATGGACAAGAGTGCAACACTCGATGTGCTGCGTGGTATGAAGTTTATGCAGCGCAAAGAAGAAGCCAAGCGACGTGCATTGTACGAGGTACAGCGCAAAGACGATGTCGCGCGTCGTTTGCGTGACGCGAATGACAACAGCAACAACAGCAGCAGCAGTCACACAACACTCACGCAGAGCCATCGTGTGGGGCCAACGATACTGTACGACAGCGCCTTCCCTTCGAGTGGCTACGTCATGGCGCGACGTCGCTTCGTAGTCGTCGACGAGGCAGACGACACGGCAACAGCAGCGACGGCAGCGACGACGACGGTAGACGCAACAGACGGCGGCGACGAGGCGCGCGTGGCGACGGCAAGCAGCAGCCGTGCTAATAACAACAACAACAACAAGAACACGGACAGTGACAACGACGACGATGATGACACGGGCAGTGTGAGCGAGCACGACGGCGACGACATGTACGACCCGACGGCGGTCAACACGACAACGTCAACGACAAGCGCAACAAGTACGAGGACAACACGACACACAGAGCAATCACACGGCAGCACCAGCAGCAGCAATGATGGTGCAGCAGCAGCAGCAGGAGGACGCTTCTACGTGGCCGCAGGTGATCGCGCGCCGGTGCTGCCACGGCGATTGCGTGACGCAGTCGAAGGCGCAAACGCGTCGTCACGCACGCAGCCACCGCGACAACGGCGACGCACCGAGTGACATGCATGTTGGCATGTGTGTGTGTGTGTGTGGTTGTGATAAGTGTAAGCAATATGTGTACACACACGAAACACATGCGCAACAACAACAACAATGTAGAGCACACATATGTATACATTACATACATGTACGCGCGTTGCTTGCACATGTACACATATGTACACAGACACACACACACACACACACCATGGAGCAACAGCAGCAACAACAACAAAAAGAGAAGCAGCAACAGCAGCTGACAACGACGACAACAAAGACGGCGACGGCGGCTGTCAGTGATGAGACGTTTGCGGCGATGCGACATGCCGCGCTGGCTATGTTTCATCAGCGCACACGCGACCTGACACGCGTGGCGACACTGCAGCGTGACGCGGCGCAGCTGCAGCAGCGTGTGACACGTGTACAGCACACGACGGCACAGCTGCACGCCGCCCAAGCGAGCCTTGACGCACGCGCCGAGCAAGAGGAGCAGCGCGTGCGTGCGCGTGAGCAGTGTATTGCACAGCTGCACACCGCCCTCGTGCAGCTGAGCGAGGAGCAGCACGCGTTTGCGCAAGTGCAGCAGACCACACACGAGGTAGCGACATGGCTGCGACAGTATCTGCACGCGATGCTGCACACCACGTCACCGCTGCGACAGCTGCTGACGCGCGCACGTGACGTACTGCACGGCCGCAGCGCGGACGACCTGCGTCGTGTTGCGCAACACGTGCAGCAGACGGACACGACACTGCGTGCGCTTGTCGATGACGTGCGTCGCACACCACTGCTGCCGACACGGCACGTCACACACGACGAGGCGGACGTGACAACAATAACGACAACAGGCACGTGTGCACACGTCGAAGGCGACAAGGCGACGGCGATGATGGCGACAGACGCCATGTCGCGGCATCTGCAACAGATGCAACAGCTCGTGTGCGGCTGTCTCGACACGCAGACGGAGCAGACGCGGTGCAACACGGCCGCCGTGACGATGACGACCACCGTTGTGTGCTACGCGCACCACGACGAGCTCGCCGAAGCAACGCAGCAGATGCAACGACTCGTGTGTGCCTTGACACGCACGTCGCCAGCCTCGCACAAGAACGACGACAACGACGACGAGCAGCAGCAGCAGCAGCAGCAGCAGCAGCAAGAGTGTCACGACGTGACCGAGATGACAGATGACGTGCAGCTGCTCTTTCCCTCGTGCGCCTTCGACTGCGACATGCACACGTGCGACGACGACGACGACACAAAGCCGACGACTGCGCAGCCACCGCCGCCGTCTGCGGAGGATGTGAGCGATGCACTGCAGGCCGCGCGCGGGCACCTTGCACAGATTGCGGCGCAGCACACGCGCGCCGTCGATGACGTGTGTGCGCGCATGACGTGTCTGCAGTCGCAGTGCACAGCCGCAGAGCTGTGCTGCAACATGCTTAGCAAGAACAACAACGACGACGACAATGACAACAATGACACGCACGAAGACGACGACAACAACAACCACGACGACGACGATGTGCACGCGGCATGGACGCGGCTGCGCACTGCGCACGACACGTGTATGCACCACGCCGAGCAACACTGCCGTGACGTGGCCCAGTTGCACACACTGCGCACACACACACGCGCCAACGCCGCCGACGCACACGCCACCGCACACGCGCAGGCGGCAGCGGCGCAGGCGGCGTGCGACGACGCCGTCGCCCACGCGCGCGTGCTCGAGGATGAGCTATACAACTACGCAGACGCCACGGCACACGCGCGCCGCAGCATTGCTGCCCACACACACGCCCTCGCACGACTACGTCGCGACGTTGACGAGCTGCAACGTGCCTACCGCGACGAGGAGGCGACGCTGCAGGCGTTGCAGACGGCGAGCGCGCACGACGACGCCGTCACACACGCACAGCAGCTGTCGTGTGCGCAGTCGCGCGTGGCGGAGGCGACGGCGGCGCTGCAGCAGGCAGAAGCCAACGCGGCAACGCAGTCACGACGACGACGCGATGTGGCGGCGCTGGCGTTGCGTGCACGGCGACATGTGCGCACACGCATTGCACACGCCGTGCGCAACGGCGACAGCGACAATGGTGACGATGACGACGGCAGCAAGGAAGGTGAACACGACGTGGCCACAGTGCAGCTGTTGCGTGACGTGTTGGCGTGCATGCAGGCAGAGCGAGCACACGACGAGGGCCAGACGAGCAGTGACGGTGACAGCTGCTGCACAACCGCAACACAACACGAAGAAGAGCAGCAGCGACAGCAGCGACAGCGGCACGCGTTATGCACCGTTGTCGATGCCACGCAGTCGCCATCGCTTGATGTGCTGCTAGCAAAGCTGCTGACGAGCGAGGACGACGCGGACGACAAACACGATGACAGCGCGGCCACACTACAGCAGCAGTATACGCGACTGCGTGACCTGTTGCTGCATGTGCTGTCGCCCCTCTCGCACGGCAATGACGATGTCGGCGACGGCGATGACGATGCTGATGCTGCTGCCGCCGCCGCCGACACATCGTGCACGTGTGACGACAAGGACGACGTCGCAGCAGCAGCGTCGCGACAACAACAACAACAACAGCGGCTGCCGCCATCGCTGCACCGCCGCGTGCAACGCGCACTCGTGGCTGTCGCGGCAGACGACGACAAGGACGCACACGACGCGTGCGCGTCGCCGTCGCTGCTGCGTCTGCTGCAGCAGCGCGTGCGCGACGATGACGCGGCGCTGCAGCAACAGCAGCAGGCGTGCGTGCAGTATGTGTAGCGTAGTGTGTGTGTGTGTACGTTCTGCTTGCGCACTGCTATGTTTTTTGTGCATGTTGCATATGTGTGTACGCAGCAACATGTGTGTCTCTGTATGTGTGTGTGTGTGTGTGTGTGTGTGTGTGCCTGTAGGTATGTATGTTGCTTGCTTACATGTACGCAGCACGCACAACAGTGAAACACACACGTACACAAACATACACACGATGTCAACGTGTCTGCGCTCACGACGGCGGCTGCCGTCACTGCTGCCACTCGTCCTTGTCGTCGTGTGCCTTGTCTCTGCTGCTGCTGCAGCTACCGCCTCACCGTCGTCACAGCAGCGGAGTCTGTATGATGTGCTCGGTGTGCCGCCCTCCGCGACCGCCGCGCAGGTGCGTCACGCCTTTCGCGCCCGCACACGCGCCCACCACCCCGACCTGAAGGAAACATACGCCGAGAAGGAGGCGGCGAAGGTGACGATGGCGGCCATCCTGCGCGCCTACGACGTCCTCGGCAACGCGAGCAGGCGTCAGCTGTACGACGCGACGGGCGTCGTGCCCGGCGACGACGCGGCCGCGCCGACGTCGACGATGACACCGCAGGAGCTGTTCCGCTACTACCACCACGTCCCACCGCTGCTCTCGCGCACCCCGACGCTGCGCACGCGCACACAGCTGCGCCGTCTGCGGCAGTTCCGCGGCAACCGCGTGTTCGTCGTGCTCGTCTACAGCGACTCGTGTGACGCGTGTCGGCTCTTTCACGACGCGTGGGAGATGCTTGCGCGGTCGCCGCTGGTGCGGGGCGGGGTGGTGGTGCTGTACCGCGTTGACGCCCACACCCGCGCGGGCGCGCGGCTGCTCGACGCGGACGGCCTCGACATACGCTTCCGTGATGGCAGCAGCGCATGGGGTCACTCTGCACGCGTGCACGATGACAAGGCGAACAACAACAACAGCAACAGCAGCAGCAGCAGTGGTGGTGTTATCGCTGCCGCACTGAAGACGTACACGGGCCCGGTCGTGTTCGCCTTTGTTGACGGCCAGCGATGGCGACTGCGCACCCTTGACGAGGCACTGAAGCGGAAGAGTGTGCAGCTGCTGTACGACGCTCTTGTTGAGTTTGTCTACAGCTTTCTCTATGACGTCGAGCACGCCATGAAGCAGACGATGACAACCACTACCACCACCGCTGCGACAGCACAGCCGTCGTCGTCGTCGTTGTCACGCAACGCCAGTGCGGCGGTGACGGATGCGACGCTGGCGGTGGCGCGCTCCTCGTCGTCGTTTGCGCTGCACTCGATGCGTGACATTGTGCGTTACCTGCAGTCACCCATGCAGATTGTCAACAGCAACAACGATACGACAAGAAGGACAGCGCCGTCGTCATCGTTGCGAGCGCGTGTGCTGCTGCCGCCGCTCGTGACGCCCACGCTGCCACTCGCCTTGGCACTGCAGCTGCGCTATGCACACATGGGCGTGCACGTGCGCAGCGGTGTCCCTGACCACGCGCTGCGGACGTTTGTCGAGGCGTACTGCGGCCAGTCGCTCGAGCTGCACAGCAGCAGTGGTGCGCGGGTGGCGATGCCAGATTTTGTGGTCGTCGCTACGGCCACACTGCCCGCAGACGACGAGGAGGACAGCGAAGAGCAACAACAACGGCAACGGCAGCGACACGCACACGCACACGCACACGCACACGCGTGCACCGGTGTACACGCGGGCGTCAGCGTCGCGCTCGATTTTGACAAGGTGTCGACGCTGCTGCGCGATGTGCTGCCACCACCACACCCATCACTCGCCAATCTGACGCACGTCGATGCGATGACGATGTACGACGTCTGCCGCGGCAACTGTCTCTTGTGGCTGCGCAGGGGCGACTGCAACAGCACAGCAACGACCAGTGCACATGAACAAGCACACGCTGCTTCTGCTGCTGCTGCTACCACTGCCACAAGGCTCGATGCGGCGGTGATGACGGTGTTGCAGCGCAACCACGTGTCCTTCCAGACGGGCTATGTGTGTGTGCGCGAGCACGACAAGCTGCGTGCCGCACTGACGGCAGTCACACCACGTGACACACAAGGCAACAACAGCAGCAGCAACAACAGCAGCACACGAAGTGACGAGGACGACGATGTGACAGACAGCTTGCTTGTCGCCATACTCGATGGCGATGACACACGACTGCACGTGCTGTGGTCGCGCGCGTACGCGACGACGGCAGCGAAGGACGACGAGGACGACGGCAGCAACGACAACAAAAACGACGACGACGTCGACGGCGGCGATGCGATGGCGCTGCCGCTGCCACGCGGTCGCGACGTGGATCGCATCATTGCCAACTTGCAGCTGCAACGCCGCCTCGGCGGCGGCGGCGATGACGATGACGACGACGACGATGCAGTGTACAACACGACAACGACAAGCAATGGCGGCGATGACACCGCTGCCGCCGCGGCCGCAGGCGAGGTGCGTGTGCTGCGCATCGCGCCACTGGCGACGCTGCTGACGCAGCACACCTTCCCGCTCTCGCGGCGGCAGCGGCTGTACCTGACGGCGATTACGGTGTTCATGCTGGTGCGACCACTGCTGTCAAATGTGGTGCCTTTTGTCGTCATGTACTTTATATATAAGCAGTACGTCAAGCGTCGTGATGCGCGAGAAAACAACAACACAAACAATGACAATGACCAGGCCACATCGCTGTTGTTTGTGCCTGAGCGTGACCTGCGTGCCGCACGCACCGGGTCTGGCTTCTTGTTGCTCGTCATCGCCGACGACGCCACGCGCGTCGGTGCCCTGCCGCTGCCTGCCATTGCCACGGACGCACGCTTTACGGTGCGTCTGCTGCCGAGCTTTGGTCGCGACACGGAGCGGTGGCGCGCGTGGGCGCACGAGCAGCAGCAACAGCAGCAGCAGCAGCAGCAGCAGCCGCAACAACAACAACAAGGCAAAGGCGCAAGTGACGGCAACGACGGCGAGCGTGGTGTGCTGGTGGTGGCCATTCGCAAGCAGCGTCTGCGCGTGGCGGTGCGTGCGAGGCATGAGAGCGTGCACACCTTTTTGTACGACCTCCTCGACGGCACCAAGGCAGCCACCACTGCGCTGCCCCCGTGGGCGAGCAAGTACAAGACAAAGCTTTCTTCTAAAGTGTGCGCGTGTGTTAGAGCAACAAGCAAGTGTGTGTGTGTGTGTGGGTGCGTGTGTGTGTGTATGTTTATGTGTATGTGTGTGTTTGTGTGTGTGTTATTATGTGTGTTTGTGTATGCAATAACGTCGACATCTGTTGTTAACAATAGCGTGTATGCTTAGGGTTGTTTGTCACATTGTGTTGTACACGTCTGTGTCTTGCCATCTTTGTCTTGCTGCGTGTGTGTATGTGTGAAGTGCATGCGTATGTGTGCATGTGTGTGCATGTGTGTGCCAGTGGCATAACAACAATAGTAGCAGTGTACAAGTGTACAAGCACTCACACTGCATGTTAGTGTTTGTGTATGCGTGTGTGTGCATGTGTGTGTGCCATTGTTATAACAACATTAGTGGCAGTGTACAAGTGTATAAGCACTCACACTGCATGTTAGTGTTTGTGTATGCGTGTGTGTGCATGTGTGTGTGCCATTGTTATAACAACATTAGTGGCAGTGTACAAGTGTACAAGCACTTACACTGCATGTTAGTGTATGTGTATGTGTGTGTGCATGCGTTGTGTTGCTGTTGTGTATATGCGCGACATTTGCCTTGTGCTTGTGTGTTGTTGTTGTGTGTAGACGACGGCTGCTTGTTTTGTGGTGTGTGACACACAAGGACAAACACAGAAACACACACACAGAGAGATAAACTGCGCGAAGGACATGTCGGACGCACGCATAGATGACAGCGGCGACGATGTCGCAGAGCAGCAACAGCAACAGCAAGACGGCACGCGTGACGCCGCGACAGCGAGCACAGACGCACCACATGACAAGGACGCCGCTGTTGCCGTGTACGCGGCACTGCGCGAGGCCCCGCAGGCCGCCGTGGGTAGCCTAGCCCCATTGCCCGCCTACACACTCTACAAGACGGCACGAGAGGAGGAGCTGTGCTGCTACCGTGGACTGTGTCGTGTGCTCGCGATGCACTATGGCGTTGACGCGGCCCTGCCAAAGGCACCACGACGCCTGCTCGAGGACGTTGGCGAGGTGTTGTGCATACCGCACAAGCGTGCCGCGATCGAGTGGCAGACGGCGACGAGTGACGCGGTGGTGTGTGGTGTGGCGCGTTCGCGTGTGCTGCAGCAGCGCGGTGAGTTTTACGACGGCGTCGACGACATCAGCGTTGCCGAGGCGGTGGCGCGTGCGGTCGACGACGGCCGTGTGGTGTACACACAACACGAGAGCAAAGACGGCAGTCGTACACACAACAACAGCAACAATGCAACAACGACAACGACACATGTGCTTGCCGATGGCAGTGCTGCGGGCACGGCGACTGCCACGTCACCGTCCTCGCGGCAGTCGTCGGTGGCGAGCATGCATACAACGACAGCAACAACAGCAGCAGCAACAACGATGTCGCGACCTGCACGCAAGCGTGGCAACATGTCAAGCATCGTCAGCAGCATTGCACGCACGGGCAAAGAAATCGAGGAGATTGTGCAGCAGTACCTGTACTGTACCGAGGCACGCGTGCAAGGCAGACTGCTGCAGACGCTTGAGGAGAAGCGGCAGGCGCTGCTGCAGCTGCGACAGGAGGTCAATGATGCGACTGCATGAGAAGGGGTGTGTGCAACACAGACATACACACACATGCACGCACGCACGCACGATGCACGATGCACATATCTGTATGTACGTATGTGTGTATACTTGTCCATGTACGTCTGTATGTGTGTGTATGTGTGCGTAAGTGTGTGTGTTTGTATAGAGGTACTAACATAGCACGTGTATGTGTACACAAACAAGCACGCACACGCACACACACTGACACGTGCAAATGTATGCGCACAAACACATGTATGCACTGTGCTTGTATGTATGTGTAAATGTGTAGCAGCAGCTAACAGACGCACAGACAAGGTATAGTAGCATAAGCAGACGAAAGGTAGCAGTGTAAGTAGTCGCATACGTTCACCTCGCCCTCCTTCACATCTCTCTCTCGTACTTTGTACACTACACACAACGTACACACACACACATACACACAACAACAAACACGGCACATGAGCGACACGTCGAGTGAGCACACCGCAGACAGTCTTGGACAAGCACATTCGACAGCAACAACAACTGCAACAACCTCGACGCTGAAGGAGGACGCGGTCGAGATGATGCCCATGACGAGGACGTCATCGACGTTGCTCGCACGCGACGGCCGCGGCGGTGGTGCACGTGAGCAGCAGCAGCAGCACTCGCCAACGACGTCGAATGCGTCGGTTCTGGTGCGATCGACATCGCCCAGCACCTCGACGGCGGCAACGTCGTGGCCGCAGGCCAGCAGCTGCTTGTCGTCCTCGTGTACAGCATCACTGCTCTCCTCCCTACAGCAGCAACAGCAAGGCAGTCACAACTGTCATGCACAACACAGCAGCCACAATCAACAACAGCAACAGCAACAGCACAGCACACCGCAGCCACCACGTTGCATGTGGCAGACGGCAGTGTCGACGGCACAAAAGATGGCTGCCGTACGCGGCAAGCCGTGGATTGCGCTGGGTGTGTGCATCATTGCTGTCGAGCTGGTCGTGCTGATTGGCATGTTCTCGAGCATGCCCGTCATTGACGAGTACGCGGAGCTGACGACGGCGGCGGTGCAGGAGGTGCTGCGTGCGGGTGTCGAGTGGGTGACGCCCGAGGCGTGGTCGCACCACCTCGTGCTCAACCTCATGGCATCGGACGCGCTGATCAGTCTGTTTCGTGTGCGCGTCGCGCTCGTCGCGAATGCGTCACGGCCGCACGCACTCGAGCAAGCGCTGCACAGCCTCGTGACGGGCAAGTTTAGCAGACGCAACGCCGCCGTCGACTTGCACGTGTATGTGCACGCAGACACCTCTGCGTGCACGAGTGCGAGCAACGAGGACAACAAGGCCAAGGACAATGATGACGAGGCTGGCGCAGGCGCGCCGGTGTCTGCGTGCGAGGCGCAGCAGCAGTTGTACGCCGAGACGATGCGCACGCTCGACAGCGTCGCATGGACGCATGGGCGCTACGAGGTGCACCTCGTGAGCGGCAGTGACGATTGCACTGTGCACGGCAGCATGGGCAGCAGTAGCAACAACGCGACACCGGGGTGTGCTGCGCGCATGTTGCGCTCGCTGTGGTACCCGACGTCGATGTGGGAGGTGTCGCTGCTGCTTGACGACCGCGTGCGACTGTCGCCGCTGTGGCATGTGCAGCTGACGCGGCTGATGCGCCGCTATGTAGTGCGCGACGGCATCTACGAGTTTCTGCTGTCATACAACGCCTATGCGCCGGCGGTGAACGACGATGGCACGCCGCGGCAGTGGCACATGGAGGCGCTCACTGCACGCAACGCACGTGACACGCTACTCGGCCTCGCCTTGCACGACACATTTCCTGTAGCAGCGTCAGCAGCAACAACAGCAACGGCACCGGCAACTGCTGCTGCAGCTGCGACGACGTCGGTGCAACTGGACGTGCTGACATGCGCCGGCAATGGTACGCCATACCTAGCGCAGCTCGCCGGCATGTATGGCACATTGTTTTTGCCCTACTCGTGGCGCAGCATGATCACGTGGCTGCAGGAGCAACAACAGCAGGCAACGACAGCACGTGCCGGTGGCAACAAGGACAACAAGGCGGGTGCTGATACTGTTGCGGCAGCTGTGCTGCCGGGCTGGCGCAATGTGCAGCGCTACGTCGAGGCAAAAGGCGTCTATGTGCTCTACCCCAGCTCGCCGAACAACGCCGCGGTGGCGACGCTGGACGTGGACGAGGCTGTGTACAAGTCGGCCAGCGCACGCGCCTATGCGCGGTCGCAGCAGCTGCCCGACAGCAGTGCGGTCGAGCGACAACATGGCCACGACGACGGCGACGATGACGACGACGGCGCGGCGGGCACGCGCGCACGGAGTCGCAGCTCACTCGACCGCTATGACGCGAGTGGCGCGCTGTTGCTGCGGAGCAAGTAGTCACGTCGTAGCGCTGTGCATGGTGCACGTGTACGTGTACACGCGTGTGTGTGTGTGTGTGTGTATGTGTGTGTGTGTGTGTGTGTGTGTGTGTGTGTGTGTGTGGTAATAATGGTGACAAGTGCATGGGCAGGAAGAGCTAAGCTGACTTGTATGTGTATGTGTACGTGTATATGTGTTTGTGTACGCAAGGTCAAATGTACGCTTACATTGTGTCGTGTTTTGTGTGTACACACACACGCGCGCGTGCGTTCACATTCTCTCACCCTTCACTTTGTTTGTTGACCCGCATGCTCTCCTACTCACACCCTCTCTTTTTCTCTCACCCTCTGTCGCAGACGCGCCGTAAATACGCACACACACACACACACACACACGCACGCTGCACAAACGACCTGCATGCCCCTCTGCTACTTGCCTGCCATTGCATATGTGCTTGTTATCGCGTGTGTGAGTTTGTGTTGTAGCGCTGTCGTGTGCTTGTGTGTGTGTGTGTCTGTGTACGTCACGTCATGGCCTCTGAGGTGAGCCTGGTGATGGGCTACTTGCTCTCACCGAATGACGAGACGGTGCGTGACGGCCTCGCAAAGATCGAGGCCATGGCATCGGCTGCTGCAACAGCAACAGCAACAACAGCAACGAGCAGTGCCAGCAACAGCAACAGCAGCAGTGCGTTTGCGGTGGCCTTTGCACAAAGCGCGCCCGCCGTGCACGCTCTGCTGCGCCTGCTTGCTCGCGGTGGCGGTGGCGGCGAGACGACGGTGGCGGCGCTGCGGGCGTTGTGTGTGGTGCTGCAACACTGCGGCGACGCCCACCACGGCGCACGCACACACCTCATACGCGAAGTGTGCAACCACCACGACGCCTTTCGCGTCCTCGAGCGCGGCTTGTCGTCGCTCAGTGACGCGGGCCTGCCACTTTGCTTGGCGGCGCTGCACTTTTGTGCCGTGGCCGCGTCTTACGCGCCGCGGGTGCTGCTCGTCCGCTTCCGCGACACGGTGCCACTGCATCTCGAGTGCTTTCGTGCGCACCTGACGTACACGCAGCGCCGCGTGCGCGATGCGCGGGTGCGGGTGCTGCTGCAGCTCGTCACCTCACGCTACCAGACGGCCGCAGTGCACATTGTCTGCACCCACGGCTACCTGACGCAGCTGCTCGACGACGCGGCGGGGCTGATGCAGGAGGGCACACCACACGGCCTCGCCGCGGCCGAGGAGACGCTGCGCGTGCTCGAGCACTACTTTGTGCTCACGCGTGAGCTGACGGCCGCACAGAAGCGCAGCGTCTTGCTTGCACAGCGCAATGTGCTGCGTCTGCTCGTCAAGGCCGTCGAGCGCACGCCTGTTGCCGAGACGGCGGCGCAGCTGCTCTACCGACTGGTGCTCGAGCTGCGCGAGTCGCCGGCGAACTACGCGAGCACGCGTGTCGAGGCGGCGGACGAGCACGGTGGCATGCCCAACTACCTCCTCTTCTTTGTGCTGCGTCACTTGCGGCCGGCGGTGTGCGCGCTCGCGTCACGGCTTGTCGTGTTCATTCTCACCACCGCACCCGACCTCATTCGGCCGTACTTTGTGCGACTGTCAGGCCACCTTGCCGAGGCAGCCTCACACAACAGCAGCGGCAGCAACAACAACAGCAGTGGGCGTCGTGTGCCATGGACGGCGCGCATTGCGACGGTGAATGTGCTGACACGCATTCTGCTCGCCCCACTGCCCTATCACTTGACGGCACGACGTGTGACGCTGCAGGCGGTGTCGGCGAAGACGACGTCGTTCTACGCGATGAGCCCGCGCGACGTGGCAGATGAGGTGTGTGCGCCGTGGGTCAGTGAGCTGGTGCACTCGCTCATCAACCACTCGAGCAACCTGCTGCTGCTGGCGCTGGCGATGCAGCTGACCTATGCGGGCCTGCAACGCGCCGAGCGCGTGCTCGCCGTCGTCGCCGAGGTGCACGCAAAACAGCAGCAGCAGCAGCATGCGAGTGTGCGCCGTGTGCAGCGCAATGGCGGTGACGATGACAGCAACGACGACAATGAGGCAGCGCTGCTCTTGTGCAGTGAGGGCGACGGTGGTGGTCGTCGTGGTGGCGAGGAAGGCGCACACGCGACAAGCACAACGGCAGCAGCCACAGACGGCAACAACAGCAACAGCAGTGATGACACTGCACTCGCGGGTGTGGTGGGCGGCAGCTGGAGCGCATTCAGGGCGCAGGTGCACACACACCTACTCACGGCGCTGCCCCGTCACGAGGAATTTTGGCATCGCATGACGCAGCAGCTGCACCCCATGCTGCTCGAGCGTGCACGACGTCGCGAACAACAACAACTACAGCGAGGCAGCAGTAGCAGTAGCAGTAGCAACAGCAACAAGGACGCAGCAGCGGCGGCTACGCAAGATGCGTTGCTCGACTTTGTTGTGCCGCGCATGCTGTTGCTCATGCACGCCTACACGCGTGTGTTTGACTTGCGCGTGTCGTGGATGAGTGCTGCGCCGACGCAGCTGCCCTTGCTGCTCCTGCAGCTACAACAACACGAGCAGCAGCGACAGCGACAACAACAGCACAGGTACTATGGCCGTGGCGGCGGTGGCGGCGGGAGTGCAGCGGCCATGTACAGAGGCGGTGGTCGTGGTCGCGTGCAGCACATGGCCACGTCGTCACCTGCTGCTAGTGCAGCAACAGCGGCAGCGGACGACGACGACAAGGACAGCGCGATGACGGCAGCGCAGTCATCGACGTCACCCATCGCGGCCGTGTTGTGTGCGGCTGACGGCGGTGGCGATGTGCTGCATCGTTGGCGCGGTGACGCGGTGGCGGCGTTGTGTGCGCTACTCGTGCGCAGCTACGCGAGCGGGGCCGTGTCGATGGCGCGTATGCATCACGTAAACATGTCGAGTGTACACAGCGGCGGCAGTAGCAACAACAGGACAGCTGCTGCTGCTGCAACCGTCAGCAGTGTGGGTGGTGTGACGGAGTGGCCACTGCTGCTGAGCTTGCTGCACTGGGTGGCGGCACACCAACACGACGACGAGAAGAAGAGCAGCAGCACGGACGTGGCGGTGGCCGTGGCGTGGGTGGCGCGACTGGTGCAGTGGGCGGTGTACGGTGTCACGGTGCGACGTGGTTGCGGCTATGCGGAGGCGTTGCTGTGGACGACGTCACTGCCGCCGCACACACTGCCGTGTTTTGTGCACTTGCTCAACACACTGCTGCAACGCAGCTTGTCAAAGGCGGCTGAGCGGGTGGCAGAGGAGATGGCCGACGCACACCCGCACGGCGTCCTCGTCGCCGCTGCCGATGTGTTTGTGAGCAAGATGCGTGAGAAGTTTGCCTCGACACAACAACAAGAGCAGCAGCAGCAGCAGCAAAAGCAGCACTCGCTGTCGTCCAACAACAACAACAACAGGAGCACGACGAATGATGGCTGGTGGCATGCAGACATGCAGCGCCACCTCGACGCCTTTGCCACCGCCGTCGATGACATACGACGGCGGTGGCCAACGCGGCACGCATGCGTTGCGCAGCTAGTGCTACAACATCACGGCATGACACAACAACAACAACGACGCAGCGAGGATGATGATGACGGCGATGGCCAGGTGGACGGACAGCCTCGTCGTGTGCCGTCGACGATGACAAGCGCAGCAGCAACGACACGTGCAAACGCGGCAAGCGGCAGCAGCAGCAGCAGCAAGGACGATGACAAGGGCGACAGCGGCACGAGCGGTGGCGCAGATGAGGTGACGGCCATGTCGCACACGCTGATGCCGCCGCATGCACAGCTGCTTGCCTTTTGTCAGACGCTGCACGCACCGGCGTCGGCATCGATGCTGCTGTTGTCGCCGCTGCAGACGAACGCGACGAACAGCGACAGTGACAAGAGCGGCCAGGACGCGGGCGAGCAGATGCAGCAGCTGCAGGAGCAGCTAGCGGCGCAGACGACGGGGCGTGTGGCAGATGTGGCGGCGTGTGTATCGATGTTGTGTGCACTGCGTGCATCGCGCTGGTGTACCTCGACGACGCTTTGCTGGGAGGTGGCGGGTGGTGTGCTGCGTGCGTTGCGCAGCTGCTGTAGCAGCACGGAGGCAGCAGACGCCGCACAGTCGCCCTCGGCCGCCGCATCACTGCGGCCGTTGTGTGCGTCTGTGCAGCAGCTGCTGACGCACGTGGCAGAGGAGATGGCAGCAGTGCAGACGGCGCTGCGCGACGTCACCGACGACAGCGGCGGCACACTTGCGTTTGCGGTGCTTGTGCTCGTGTGTCTGCGCGTGCTGCTTGCACGTTGCGCGTACGCAGCTGACGATGACAAGAAGAAGCGCAACAACAACAAGGCGGGCAGCAACAACGACGATAATGAGGACGTTGTTGTTGTTGACGCACGCATCACAACGTTGCTGCTACAGCGCTACACGGGCACGCTGTCTACGGCCGATCGCGTGCGCTACGCCTGTCTGCTGTCGCTACACTATCTGCACGAGGCACAACAGCCTAGCCTGCGTCACGGCGCGCCGCCGTCGCACGACGACGACAACAACAACGACAACACGCATGGCGGTGATGACGGCAGTGATGGCGACGAGGACAACAACAACAGCAGCAGCAGAGACGCGCGACGCGGTCGCGACAGATGCGAGCGGCTGTTTGCTGGCGCCGTGGTGCTGCACCCGCTGCAGCAGCACCGCTACCGCATACACGCACACTGCCACGGTGACGACGAAGGCAACACCACCGCCGCCGCCACAACGCCCGAGGCGGACATGCTCGCCTTTTTGCTCGACACGTGGACGGACGCACAGCTGCAGCGCACCGCCCTCGACGGTCCCGCGCGGCTGCACCACACACTGCTGCTGCGCAGCTCTGCCACTCAGCCAGGCTGGGATGTGCTGCGCAGCGTGTTCTGCGAGGTGACATGTGTCGGCGATGTACTCGTCATGGCAGACCTTGCACACACCGCGACCACGTCGTCCGCACTGCTTGATCTGCGCTATGTGCTGCCACTTGTGCAGACGGTCCTTGCGTTGCCGGCGGCTCATCTGCCACGACGCGCTGTCGGTGTGCGCTGTCTGCCACTGCTGCTGCGTGCGTTGTCGTTTACGGAGCTGTCACTGCGCACCCTGGCGGCGGCGGCGCTGGCGGCGGCGCATCTGCCGCCCGGGCCCTCGCGCATTGTCGCGAGCTTTGCGCGCATGAAGCTGCTGCAGCTGTCACACAAGCGTCGTCCACAGCAGCAACAACAGCAACAGCATCACTACAATAACAACAAGAGCAGCAGCAGCAGTCGTCCTCGTCCTCGTCACAGCCCACAGCCTATGCACACCAACAATGACAACAACGGGACAGCATGTGAGCTGCCACGTCTGCCTGCCCCACTCTCGGCTTTCCTCGTGCTCGCGCTACGGCCGCTGACGCGCTATGACGACGTGCTGCATCACCACATGGTGCGCTTTCTCTTTGACACACACGACGCCTTTGCGACGGCGGTGCCGCTCGCGCAGTTTCTGTCCGCCTTCCCACTGGACACGATTGCGACGCCGCTGATGCTCGAGCAACAGCAGCAACAGCAACGACGACTGCTGCAACAGCACCGCGGCGGTGGTGGTCACAATGACACGGACAACATCACAACGGCTGCTGCTGCCGCTGCAGCATACGGCGACGGTGGTGTGGGCTTGCGCAGTGCGAGGACGGCGACGGCGGCGGCTGTCGCGGCGGCTGCGCGGCTGCGTGACGCCGCCCCACCGCACCTTGACGTCGCCCTGCAACTGGTGCGGTGTGCGTGTCAGACCAACGGTGACGCGGCCGCGCTGCTGCAAAGCGAGTGTGTGCAGCGCATCGTGTTGCTCGTCAGCCTCGTCAGCGCGTCGACGGCGCTGCGGACGCGCCTGCTCGAGTGCGTCGTGGCGTTGTGTGCGACGTCGTACACCGTCGCCATGCAGCTTGCGGTCCACGGCGAGGTGCTCGTGTGGCTTGTGTCGTTGCTGCATCAGTTGTGCGCCGAGGCTGGCACAACACGTCCGCACGCGTACGGCGAGCCACCCTTCACGACGGCGCTCAACTTGCTGGCACGACTGTGCTACGCGGCGCTGTCGTCGTCACAGTTGCAGCAGTCGTCGTCATCGCCACATTATGCACACACGATAGGCAGCAGCAGCAGCGGTGGTGGAGCGGTGCAGGTGGTGTGGCAGCTGCGTGCGCACTTGCATGTGCAGCTGTTGCTGCTGCGCAACGCGCTCGCCGAGGCGCACGTGACGGCCAAGGACACCCTCGACACCCTCGAGCGCCTCATCGTGTTGTGCAGCAGCAGCAGCAACAAGAACGGTAATGTAGCGCATCGTCGCCGCGACGACGACACGAGCAACACCAACAACAACGACAACAATAAGCGCAACAGCGGCGGCCGTGGCGTGCGGCGTCAGCGTGACCATGCTACGCCCTCTGCGCCAGTACACACACATAAGCGTCGTCGCACACAGTAATGCGCACGCGCACACACACGCACACACGCACACACACAGGCAGCGTGCGCGAGAGCGCGCAGTGCTAAGCATAAGCAGTACGTATAACACAAGCCTGTTTCGTGTCGACTATGTACACACACATGTATGTGTGTGTGTGTGTGTTGTACGTTACGCTGTTGCCGTTGTTGCACATGTGCATGTGTAGTTGTACGCTTGTCTAGCTTGTTGCATGCATGGATGAACTGCAGCTGTGGTCAGCCCGCACGCTTCCTTGTCGGGCGCGATGGCCGGCCAGCGTACACGTGCCCGCTCGGTCGCTGTCGCCTCTACGCACTCGCGCCCGTGCAGTGTGAGGGCTACCATCGCATCGTCGTCAACGCAACGACGCCGACGGACGCGCTCATTGTCCGCTTCGAGGCGCTGTTGCACCCGACACGCCGCACCCCTGCCGTCATGGCGTGTTGCGAAGGCACAGCCACGGCGAGCAGCAGCAGCAGCAGCGGCAGTGTCACGACGACAGCGACTGGGCGTGCGGCTGCCGTCGCGCGTGTGCTCGACACACGCGACGATGTACGGCGTGTCCTGCACAGCTCCGCGTGGCACGGCGAGTGGTATGTCACACGCGCCGCCTACGTGTACGACGCCGTCCACTACCCCGGCCTCGTTGCCGCGCTGCGTGCACTGCCGCGTGTGCTCGTGCAAGACATACCGACCTTCTTTTTCCGCTGCGTCGAGCAGCTGCGCCAGGTCGAACAACAACAACAACGGACGACTACTACTGCTGCTGCTGCTGCTGCAGCGGAGCAGCTTGACCCAGACGACTGTGTCGTGGCACAGCTGCGGCCCTTTCAGCGCGCAGGCGTGCAGTTCCTGCTCGCGCGTGGCGGTCGTGGCATGCTCGCGGACGACATGGGCCTGGGCAAGACGGTGCAGGCGATTGCCGTGGCGCATCACTACCGTGCCGAGTGGCCGGTGCTCGTGGTGTGCCCGATGTCACTCATGGAAAACTGGGCCAAGGAGTTCAATCGCTTCTGCTCCTTGCCCTTTGCTCGCATGACCGTCTTGCAGGGCACCAAGGCACGACCGGGCGCGGTGCACGACATTGTCATTGCCTCGTACGCCTCGCTGCGCTGCGTCGAGCACGCGACGTTTGGCGTCGTCGTGGTCGACGAGTCGCACTACATCAAGGCCGGTGACACAAAGCGGACGCAGCTGACGCTGCAGCTGTGTCGCCGGGCGACGCGTGTGGTGTTGCTCTCGGGCACCCCTGCCGTGTCGCGGCCGGTGGAGCTGTACACGCAGATGCAGGCCATTGCGCCCACCCGCGTGCCGACGCGATCGCAGTTTTGTGCACGCTACTGCAACTCGTACGTCAGCCGCTTCGGCGTCGACGTCAGCGGACACTCGCACGAGGACGAGCTGCACTACTTGCTGCAGTTCTTTATGATTCGTCGCACGAAGAAGGAGCTCGGTAGCGAGCTGCCGTCGAAGACGCGACAGCTGCTCTACGTCTACGTCACTGACCGAGAGCGCAAGGCGCTGGAGAAGCAGGTGCTCGCGCTGCGTCGCTCACTGGCCGCCGCCACCACGTCGAGTACGTCTGTACTGTACAACAACAACGTCAGAAACAGTACGACAATGACGAGTTGCATGAGTGACGTGGCGAGTCGTGCGCCCAACGCCTTCGAGATGAAGATTGCGACGGCGCGTGCGAAGATGGCGGCGGTGCAGGACTACGTCGCGAGCGTCGTTGAGCAACACGTCGACGCACACGCCAAGGTCATCATCTTTGCCCACCATCAGTGCATGATGGAGGCGATCAAGGTGGCCGTCGAGGGCGTGCGACCGCGTCAGCCGCTCGATTACATCTACATCACCGGCGAGACGAGCGCGGTGCAGCGCGAGCAGCTGCTCGAACACTTCCGCCGCGCGGCGACGTGTGCGGTGGCGATCTTGTCGATGCAGTCGAGCGGGACAGGGCACAACCTGACGTGCGCCTCGACGGTGGTGTTCGCCGAGCTGGACTGGAACCCGAGCACGCACCTGCAGTGCGAGGACCGGGTGCATCGCATGGGGCAGAGCGAGCCGTGCACGATCAAGTATCTGCTCGCCGAGGGCACCTCAGACGCGGTCATCTGGCCGCTGCTGCAGAGTAAGCTGACGGTGACGACGGCCGTGCTCGAGAGCAGTGCGCTGCGGCCGACACATGGCCAGCTGCTCGACGGCGATGACACGCAGCAAGTGACGCGTCGTGACGCCGCGGCGGTGACGGCGACGGTGGCGGCCAGTGCGCAGACGACGCTCGACGGCTTCTTGCAGCCCGCCGTGACGACAACGACAGCAACAAAGCAAGCGGCTGTTGCTGCGTCGTCTACGGCTGCAACGGCAATGACAACGACAACGACAGCAGTGACAGCAGCCATGCACAGTGACAACAAGGCGGTGGCCGACACGGATGTCGTCATCAACCTCGACGCGCTTGACACACTTGTGCAGCGGCATGGTGGTCGTACACAAACAACAACAACAGCAGCAGTGACGATGACTACAACAGCGCCTGCAGCTGCAGCGGCTGCTGTGACAACGACCGCAGCGACGCACTCGCCCACGCTGCTCGATCTCATGCAGCAGCAGCAACACCGTCACGCACAGCCGCCAGAGGCGCCGCAGCAGCAGTCGTTGCCGTCAGCAGCTGCAACAGCGCCTGTAGCCACAGTCCCACCGACGGCAACAACAACGCTGCCGCAACACGACAACAATGTCACGCGCGAAGAGGCACAGCACACGGTGGCTGCACAGACGACAAGAGCAGCTGCAGCAGCAGCCGCGACACACGACACAGCAAAGCATGACAACAACAGCAGTTGCAGCGTCGGTGGCGGTCACACGTCGAGGCGACGCACTACGTTTGTGTTGCATGCAGCCGCTGCGGCTGCCACGACGACGACAACAGCAGCAGTAGCCGTAGCGCCACTGCAGCACAACGATGTGCACACGCACACGACAGCGCTTTCGTCACTACACACTAACGTCGCCGCCACAGCATGCGACACACACAGCAACGACAATTGCGCGACGATGACAACAGCAGCAGCAGCAGCAGCAGCACCGCCACACAACAAGCCACGTCGTGTGACGATCATGGCGGCACTGAAGCGACCACGCAGCAGCGAACACGCAGTAACGACGCTACCAGCAGCAACAACAACAGCAACAAAAACAGCAACAACAGCAATGACGTCGACGGCGTTGCCATCGCCGCCAACAACACCGCCACGTGTGTCGTGTGGTGCGGCGTCTGCAGGCGATGCAATGGCGTTGACGACTGCAGCAGCAACAGCAGCCAGTACGTCGCCGCCATCACACACAACATGTGCTGCTGCTGCAGCACCAGTAGTGTTGCACAAGCCACGCACTTGCTTCACATACCGTAGTCCGAGTGCAACGGCGACGACAACGACAAGCAGCAGCAACGTCGTGTCACCGCAACAACAACAACAACAGCAGCAGCCACCGTCACAGCAGTGATATGCACACGCCAAAAAAGAAGAGGCGAGCGCAGGTGTAAGCTGCACACACACACGCGTATATATATTTACGTGTGTGTGTGTGTGTGTATGTTTTGTGTACAATACAGTGTCAGTGCAGTAAGCAGTATATATATGTTCAGCATATATGTGTATGTGCAAACATACAACATGCGCAAGTGTAAACGTGTGTGTGTGTATGTGTAGCTTGTGCGCATGCCGTGTTGCGTTTGCTGTCGTGCCTTGTCCACCAGCGCACGACGTCACGTCTGCGCGCGTGTACACACACACACACACACACACACACACACACACACAGACACATACATACATACATACATACTGTTGCAGTCACTCATGGATGACATGCATCAGCGCGAACTCGGCGGTGTGGCCGGTGTCGATGTGCTCTTTCGGCCGATCGCCTTTGAGCGCTACCGCAAACCACACGTCGTCGAGTATCCGCGACACGCCGTCGTGCTCAACCCGCAGCATGCACGACAGCAGCAGCAACAGGGCAAGGCGCACAAGCGCAAGGACGGCGGGAATGACACAAGCAGCGGTAGCGACGACGACGAGGGCGACGAAGACGAGGAGGAGGAAGGTGACCCCTTTGGTCTCGCCCCACATCAGTACCTCTGCACAGACGCGGCGCTGCAGCAGTGCACGGAGCTGCGGTGGCGTCGTGTGTGTGGCGTCGGTGCCGGCCTCGTCAACCTCGGCAACACCTGCTTCGCAAACAGCGTGTTGCAGGCCATTGCCTATGTGCCTGCACTGGCGCAATACTTTATGTACACCTTTCGCGCCCCCGACGCACACGTCGCGGCGCCGTACGATTTTGCCTATGCGCTGGCCGATACGCTGCGGCACATGCATCACGTCCGCCTCACTACTGCCACCGCGGCGTCGTCGTCTGCTGCTGCTGCTGGACGAGAAGGAGGAGCAACACGAATAAGCACAACAACAGCGAGTGCAGCCTATCGTCCTGCACCCATCGTCGCCCACTTGCGCTCCCTCTCCCCGCGCTTTGCTCTTGGCCGACAGAGCGACGCCCACGAGTTTGCCGTGCAGCTGCTCTTTGCGTGTCAGCGCTCACTGCTGCACCGCTGTGTCGGGACGCGTAAGCTGGCCCCGCTGGTGGCGCAGACAACGGCGCTGCAGCGTTTGTGCGGTGGCTTCTTGCGCTCGCAGGTGGCGTGGCGCCTCGACGAGGAGGTGCAGGCGCTGATGAAGGCCGGCAAGCGACAAGAGGCGGCGGATGTGCAGCTGCGCGCCGAGGCACGTCACGGTGGCGTGGCCAACATGCGCGTACACGACGACCATGCAAAGCGCGGCAACGCACACGCTGCTGCAGCAGCCGCGACTGCGCGTGCACGCACCGGCATGCTCTACTCGAACACCTACGACCCCTTCACGCTGCTCAGCGTCGAGCTGGCGGGGCAGACGCTCGAGCACTGCCTACAGCGCTTCTTTGCGCAGGAGACGCTGCACGGGCGCTGCTACCGCACCCCGCGCGACGTCGCCGTGCACGCGACGAAGCAGTTTACGCTGCACGTCGCCCCGCCCGTCCTGCTCATACACCTCAAACGCTTCGACAGCGCGGGGCACAAGGTCGGCAAGCACATTGCCTACCCGCGCGTGCTCGATGTGCGGCCGTACTGTCATGCCGACCACAGCACGCGTCACTGCAAGCAACGCAACAAGCGCAACACGACATCGTCGTCGCCGCCGCTGCTGCCACCCGTGCCGTGTAGTGCCGCCGCCGACGACGACGACGCGGCGTGTGTGCTGCGCTACGAGCTGAACGCGGTGTGTGTACACGAGGGTGCGCAGCTGACGCACGGCCACTACTACGCCGCTGTGCGTGCTGGCAACGGTGCGTGGTATCTGTGCAACGACGCGTATGTCAGTCCGCTCAGTGAGGAGCGTGCGCTGCGGCTGCAGGCGTACATGCTCTTTTACTCGTACATGCCGTCTCCACAGACAATGTCGTCATCGTCAGCGTCATCGTTAGGTGCAGCTAACACAATGGCAAGGCCGCGCACGCCGTCGCGTGATGTGCGCATGCACACGGGCAGCAGCAGTGCGCAGGTAGCCATGTCGTCACCGCTACGAACAGCGCACACACACGACAGAGCAGGCAACGATGACGACAACGACGCAGCAGCGCTTGGTCGTGAGCTGACCGCAGACGAAGTGCAGCGTCTTCTGCGTCAGCAGCAACAACAACAGGCGGAGCGACAGAGCAACGGCAAGCGTGCAGGTCATGCCGATGACGACAAGGACGACACCGCGACGGCGCAGCAGCAGCAGCAGTCGTCATTGTCGCGTGCCGCGCTGCAATCGTCCTCGTCGACCTCGCATGGCTTGCGTACGCTGCTGAAGCGTCGCCGTGATGACGACGACGACGACGACGACGATGCGAGTGTGGACAGCCACGATGCGCGGCTCGCGAGCGACGACAACAGGCACGCCGCTGCCGTGACACCAACGCTGCCGTCCTTGTCGTCGCACGCGTCGTCCGCGGCGTTGCTGGCGCAGCAGTCACCACGCGCCGCAGCCAACGTGCCTGCGATGAGCACACGTGTTGGTGGTGTTGTCAGGGCTGTCAAGTCACACCTGCCAGTCGCCGCTGCACCACAGTCGCAACAACAACACGACGAGCCGCCAAAGGGCACAGCAGACGGCAACACAACGCACCTGACGGCAACAACAACAACAACAACAACGCAGCAGCCGCGTGTGCGTGTGGGCAGTGATGCGGTGGCGGCGCTGCATAAGCGGCGACAAGCTGCCTTGGCCGACGCACTCGCCGCACGCAAAGCAGCAGCAGCAGCAGGAGGCGCAGGTGCTCGTGCCTCGTTTGCGCAGCCGGTGCGCGATGCGCAGTGGGAGGCTGAGTTTGACCGCGGTCACACGAAGAAGGTCAAG